>VYZM01018155.1:349549-424611 GCA_013398915.1 Dromas ardeola
TTTTTAAGATTTGGGTAAGATTTTATTGGATACTTACAGTGTGGTCATTTTTAGTGGCTTCTTTGATTGAAATTCTTTTCTGGCAGTTTGTAAGCTGGAGGGTGATTTTTACGTACAAATTACTTTAACTTTTAAAATAATGGATTTCTCTTGTTTTATTTTTTTAATTTTTAGTAGTTATGGCAGGGATGAGGGAATTGGATCCTATATGGTAGAACGAGTGGAATTCATCCTAACAAGTGGAGATGTCTGGCTGAGCCTGTACTGTATGTCACTTTCCATTGTCAGCAGAGGAAAAGCAGGCATTTCTGGACTGCAGTTTCTCTCATCTGTAGATATCTGCATTAGGATGAGCAGATTGTGCTATACCTGTTTGTCTCCACTGACTGTAAAGGGCCTAAGCTGACGGTTCAGCTGTGGACATAAATATATATTCAAAGACATCTCAGATTATATGAATTATGCCTTTGATATAGGCTGTATATTTGGGTTGTGCTTTTGAAGGAGAGCTGAGGAGCATTACTGCATGCACTGTCACTATTGTGTTAAATTTTATGTTACCGGCTTTCTAAACAGCAGTCGTGATATCTGAGGCAGCTTGGCTTTTCAGAGTCGGTAGGACTTCTTGTTGTGGAAGCTTAGTCATTATTTACTGACAAAAAGTAGTACCTTTGATTTTCATGCTCCTAGTTTGTCATACAATGTTTTTGCAAATGCATTTGCTCTGTTGTGATTTTTTTTTCCTACAATGCTTGTTGAAGTATTTAAAAACCTTCTGCAATCTGAAAAAAAACTAGTAACATATTTAAAGTCCCTGATTTAGACACTTGTTACTGTCTCCTTTTCCTGTGTATCTTGTTTTGCATTGTTCGAGTGGACCAGGACTTTCTGGTCTGGCCTCAAGATTTTATATTTCTATCTCAAATTAAAAGACAGAGCCTAGAAAAATCCTAGGATGTAGATTGACTATTTGAATCCTTGAAAACTCTCCCAAAACTTGATAAGCTTAGAAATCTGTGTCTTAACATATGCTCCTAAATCTGTGGAGGGAAATTGTCACTGGGAAAGTTTTAAGCTATAAGACAATGGACTTCTGGTTTAGAGATTATATTGCCAGACAATGTAATTAACTGCTAAGTTGGAATCACAAGTTCTTGTCAGGAATTGTAGAATGCTTTGGGTTGGGAGGGACCTTAAAGGTCATCTAGTTCCAACCCCTGTGCCATGGGTAGGGACGCCTCCCACTAGACCAGGCTGCTCAAAGCCCCATCCAGCCTGGCCTTGAACACTTCCAGGGATGGGACAGCCACAGCTGCTCTGGGTAACCTGTGTGAGTGTCTCACCACCCTCACAGTAAAGAATTTCTTCCTAATATCTAATCTAAATCTACCCTCTTTCAGTTAAAACCATTAACCCTATCGTTGCACTCCCTGATAAAGGGTCCCTCTCACCCTTTCCTGTAGGCCCCCTTTAGGTACTGGAAGGCTGCTATGAGGTCTCCCTGGAGCCTTCTCTTCTCCAAGCTGAACAACCCCATCTCTCTCAGCCTGTCTTCATAGTATGGAGAGGTGCTCCAGCCCTCTGATCATCTTTGTGACCATCTTCTGGACCCATTCCAACAGGTCCATGTCCTTCTTATGTTGGGGACCCCAGAGCTGGATGCAGTACTCCAGGTGGAGTCTCACCAGGGCAGAGCAGAGGGGCAGAATCACTTTCCTTGTCCTGCTGGCCAGGGTTCTTTTGATGCAGCCCAAGATGCTGTTGGCTTTCTGGGCTTTGAGTCCACATTGCTGGCTCATGTTGAGCTTCTCATCAACCAACACCTCCAAGTCCTTCTCCTCAGGGCTGCTCTCAATCCATTCTCCACCCAGCCTGTATTTGTGTTTGGGATTGCCCCAGCCCATGTGCAGGACCTTGCACTTGGCCTTGTTGAACTTCATGAGGTTCACATGGGCCCACCTCTCAAGTCTGTCCAGGTCCCTCTGGATGGCACCCCTTCCCTCAAGCATGTCATCTGCTCCACACAACTTGATGTTGTTGACAAACTTGCTGAGGGTGCAGTCAATCCCACTGTACATGTCACCAACAAAGATGTTAAACAGTACCAGTCCCAATAACAAAATGAACTACTACATCATTCAGAATTAAGTGAGATCTGTTTATTTAAAGACAATGTAAATTGTCCTCTGCTTCTTAATACTTACGGGGTTTTTTTGTGGTTCGCTTTCTTCGGGAAATGGATTTCCTTAAAAATTCTCAGTATTTGGCTTATCTTCAGTAATTTGCATTTAAATGCAAACTACGACTTTCGTCTTTTCTGCAAGTAGAATATAAAGAAGTGCTGATAAAGACATAATTAGCTAGCACTTTCCTTTAAGATAATTGTTTAGAGCTTTAACTGCTTACTACTAAGATATGGGAGAGGAAAATTGATAGTGTTGCACTGTTCCTTCCGTACGCTCTTCTTCCATAATACATCCATTGCATACCCTGAAGTTCAAACCAGCAATCTTCTCTACTGGCATGCAAGAGTTTCAAGAGATAATTGACCTTCATACTTTCTAGTCTATAAAGAGAGAGTGGTGGTCCGTGAGACTGTGAATATATATGCATATAGAATGTATTGTTTAAGCAAGATAATATTTAGCAAATTGGTGGTTTTCCCCTTCCTCTAATCCTTTTTCCATTATGTTAACATTTAGATTAAAACTAAATGGTCATCTCCTCAAGTGCATTTTGTATGAATAAGCAAAGGAGGGGAGAAAGTGACAGTTGTATTCCCTTGCATGCACTTCTGGAGTCACCCCAACAATATAAATGGTTTTGATACATATGGTATAAGCATATCTGTGTGTGTATGAATGAAATGGCAAAGAGTGTAGTTCTGAATACTTAAAATACTGTAGTATCTATAAAATATGCTCCTAATATGCACTACAGGAGCTCTGCTATGAAGTATGTGGTTTTGGGAGAGATGTAAGGGGTGAAAAAAGAGGAGGGAAAAGAAACAGTAGAAGTAAATGTAAGAAGAGAAGATGACCTCATACCATCTCTATCTTAAGGGAGTCTTCTGTAAGCCAGGAGGAGATAGTGAGTTTCTCTGTTGCATGTATGAACATTTTTGCTACTTTCAGTAGTGTGAGTAGAAATAGAATTGAATCTCAGAGACCTTGTTTGCTGAAAGTTGCACTGGTAGTAAAAATAGGATTGTTTTGGGGAGGGTTTGGCTGGGGTTTGGATGGTTTGTTTTGTGTTTTTTTTGAAAGACAACAATGCCTTGAAATTCAGGTTGAGCAACCTGATCTAGTTGAAGATGTCCCTGCTCATTGCAGGGACTAGATCACCTTTAAAGGTCCCTTCCAACCCAAACTATTCTATGATTCTGTGGAATGTCTTAATGTGTTGTGGTGGTATGCATTTATAGGGTAGTGTGTATCTAGAGGGCAATGAAAGTAAGAAACCTTTTCTTCTTGTCTAAACAGCTCAGATTTATATTTTCATAAAACATTTGTAGAATCATTTGTGCTACAAGGTGGTTGAAAGTGACA
The DNA here is from genome assembly GCA_013398915.1 of Dromas ardeola. Lineage (NCBI taxonomy): Eukaryota > Metazoa > Chordata > Aves > Charadriiformes > Dromadidae > Dromas > Dromas ardeola. Next base: position 353,098 of record VYZM01018155.1, read on the forward strand.
TAAACACTAACATGTTGAAGTTTCAGCTAGTAGAATTTAGTTCCCTAATATTAAATGGAAGAATATAAGTAAACAAAGTAGTACTCTAAATATAGGTTATGAAAGAAGAAGAAATGAGTTGTTGGAATTGTCTTCAAACTGATAGCTCTTTGATCATAGTCTTTCAATCCAAGAGGTTGAGAAATATGAAAGAAACAATACATTGCTACCTTAGAATATCTTTTGATTCTCCCCTTCCAAACATTCTTAACTTCTTGTTTTAATTTCTGCTCATAGAAAATCATGAGCTTGCTTGAAAATCTTAGAATGCCTAGTGAAAGCAGAACGCAGAAAAAGTAGTAAATGTTATTTTATGTACTCTGCTCAAAACAACCCAGCTTGTTCAAAGGCTGTAGCTATATTTCTATGGTTTTAGACACTTTCGGAACTGTTCAAAATTTTGTGTATTATTATCTTGTGGGATGCAGCTGTTAGTCGCCCATTTTACAAGTGAAAGCTGTAGGCTTGCGTGTGGCTTTCTGCTGAGTTCTGAATAGAATTTAGCTCTGTAACTTAAAGTGATCATCCAACATAGGAAGTGTGTAGGCTTCTCCACATCTTTCTGGACATCAAATAAAAAATGGTGGCAGGCTCAGAATTTATGATTCATATTTGGATTTCATAGTCACCAGTGAAAAACAGTTTTGGCTCTTGCAATAGTTCACTTACACTTTTTTCTACCTGCTAACAGTTCTTTCGCAGACCGTATTTATTGTTTTTCTTTGTTTTTATTAATTAGCTCCTATGCAAATTCGGACAATACTAACAGTATTTTCTTGCTTGCCTTTTTTTTTTGAGATCCTGAAGAACTGGTGAAAACTGGATTTTAATTTTTTTTCTATTTTAGGTTTTTCAGATTTAAATGTGGCACAAGTAGGGTTTATCACGTTTTAAGGAAAGAATAGAAGATTATTTTAATTTTCCTGTCCTAAGCAGTCAGTTTTCCCAAGCTCACTAGAGCTTTTCTTGGCTGGTGGTTTTGAGCACTTTCTGTGCTAAGGACTTTTTGCAAGTCTTCTGCTTTTTGGCCTTCTTAAGGACTTGGGTAAGCTTTAACATTGTATTTGGTAATACACAAATTGTTGCTAATTGGCTTAATTTTAAAATGTACCATGCATTATTTTAATTTTATTTTTTCTTTTAAGATATGTTGTCTTTTAGGCAGAAAATGCTGTACTGCATTGCCTCTAAACTGAATTCCTGCAAGGAACCCTTGGCTGTATTAGTGTGTCTGTGTGTTTTAGGACATCTAGCTGTTTAGTATTCTAGCAGGGGATCATGCCTGTTCTCTTCTAACAGATGACTCTAATGGGATATTTTATAATTGGGTATGCTGCCTGCCATCTTTAGACCACACTCTGTTCTTGGAGCCATGTGTAAACATCTCTTACCCTGAAAATTCTGCTGCTGTCACAAAGTTAGTGGTTTCCTGGTGGAGCATATGTTGCCCATATGGGCTTCTCTACATGCTGCTTCCCCTCCAGTCATTCCTATCAACTGTGTTGTGGATCTGAGAGTTTTAAGTTCCAACACTGGATGACCTACATAAGGCTGAAAAGTAGACTTCTTTTTTGTTTTTTTCTTTAAGCTACTATAATTATTTTGGAGCAACTGTTGAAAGTGTTCAAGAGAAGTTGTATTTAAAAGTAAGTATGTCACACTTGCTTTGTGCAAAACACTTGCATTGTGTGCTTTTGATGAAAGGCGTTTGTTTGCCCAGACCAGGGAGGTGTGCTTTATGGTCTTGGCAGCTGACAGAAGGACATAGAGCCGCTGGTGTGCGAGGTGCCTCTGTGAGGGACAAAGGATGGTCTTACACCAGCACTCCCCTCTTGCATTCGGCTTGCGCACGAGCTTCATGCCACACAGCGAGATGGAGAGGCGCTGGAGCATATAAGCGTAAGAAAAGCCAGGCTGGCAGCTGTCCCAGAGCCTGGTGGCAGGGAGTCTGTCACCAGTGCTGACCGGAGGAAGGGAGATGAGCCAGGGCGCAGACTGAAGTGTGAGCTGAGCTGGATGCTGAATCCACTCTGAATACTAAAAGGACAGAAACAGGGAAAATGAGATGATGGCAAGAATGTTACATGGGAAAACCATCAGTTGGGATTGATGAGAAGGGAGTGATAGCAGAGGACTGGTGGCAGGAGGGAACGACAAAGAGGTTTCTTCAACAACAACAAAACATAAATTAAATTAATAACTGCCTAAGCAGTTTGTATTACCAGGCTCTGAGATAATTCACCAATATAATAAAATCAATGACATGCTGCAGTTCCTGTAGCCAAATATTTCTTGGGCAAAACAAACTAATAAAACACAGCACCGAAGGGCCATCTGCTAACATGAGACAATATATTAAAACCTGTTGTGTGACCATTAGCATATATAAAATGGGATCCTACAATTCTTTAAAAAGGAAACAAAAGACTAATACTATTTGTATCTAATGAAAAGGCTATTAAAATACAATCATTCTAATAACACTTTCCAATTCCCCTTGTTGATGTACATATTTGCGATTGCGTGGGATGTTTTTAAGTGAGAGAATTCAGTCGTCTTTCCAAGAGGTAGAAATTGTCAGTGTAAAGAACTCTTGACAAAAGACTTAGCACCAGCCTCTGCTATTACCATAACGTTCAGTAATGTGCTAACTTTTAATCTATGTTGGCAATGTAAGGGGAGAAAAAAGCCCTTCTTTGAGAGCTCACTCTGCATATCTCTGTGAAAAAAAAGCACATGTAGATTGAAAAAAGATGACACTGATCAGGAAAATCATCGGTTTTTGGGACAGGGCCTCTTTGACTCAACTGATACAAATCATGCATGGTTCTTACCGAGTCCCTTCTGAAGCTGTAACACCATAACTCACTGTGTGTGTTAACCTCTGCTTCGTTGTCTTGCTAAAGTTTCATTGTTTTTGTCATACTGATAGGAATTTGTAATTGATCTCAAATCTATTTTAGTTCACACAGAAGCCTTTGATTGTGGTAGTGGTTGCACTGTTACTTGCTGGCCTGTGTACTGTGAACAAAGGAATAAACCTGAGATTTTTGTCACTTGCTTGGTGGAGTCTGGATTTTCTCTAGTTCTTAACTGTGACCTGTTCCCACTGTATCCCGGAGCCAGATGATCAGCTATTCAGTTCAGTCTGTTGTAGAGAAGGAAAAGCATTTCACTTTTTATTCTTTGTGTGTTGCTTACACATCTTGCCTGGGAAATTAGGCAGCCTTTCATCTGTGAGCCACCTTCTAGAGGAAGGATGCTTTTGGAAAGAAGCACTGTCCAGGACAAGAGAGCAATAAGCCTCTATTAGGACTGTTTTCTCCATCTTTAGAAACATCTCTTCAGTGACTAAGCAGTCTGAATTCTTCCCAGGAGCTGTGGTATCTTGATCAGCATCCTAAATTGCTGGGGGATGTCTCTCTCCACTGAGCAGTATTTTAGGATCTTGTATTGTAATATTACCCTGCTGTAGGGATAGAATGAGGGGTAGAAGCTGGAGCAAAGATTAGTCCTTTTAAGCAGTGTCTTAGGAAGATGGGAGAAAATGGCAGATTTTAAATTTAGGGTTCTGTGAGGCTTTCCTGTACAAATGTAAATAAAAGTGGCAATTGCCTGTCCTGATGTAAACACTAGTACTTGAAAGCTATGAAGCTTTTTTTTGTTCTCATCTGTATGTTTCAAATCTTTTCCTTTCCAGGAAAATAGAAATAGCAAAACTCCCAACCCTGTCAATTTAAAAAAAAAAAAAAAAGTAAATTGAATCCTCTTCTGTGTCCCCATATGGAACAGGGAGAAGGGACCTATATCTATATCATTCATGTTTGTTACTTGTAGAATGCTGCTATGAAATCTTAGAAGGCAGTTATAAACTGAGATGTCCCAAAGAAACTGGGACAGTTTCCTTTTCTAGCATTTCCTGAGGTGCTAATATTAGGGAATTTATGACTTTATTGCAATTGCTGCTATGTATTGGATTTCGGGAGATTTTTGAAAGTTTATATTGACTTTCAGTAGCTGATGAACTCCCAAATCTAACAACTTCATATCTTTTAATTATAAGATTAAACATTTTTTCACCATTTTTTGTAGGATGTTGTTTCGTTTTGAGGGGTCGGGGTGGAAGAAAAGGAGGAGGAAAAAGTATATTTTCTTAACCATTTCCCAGTTTTAATGAAGCAGATAAGATTAGCTGAATCGTCACAATTTTTCAGTGTGTAAGGAAGAAGGGGGACCAGTTTATGATACTCTGTAAAAACAGGCAGTTCTCTTTACCATGATATACAATAAGGACTGTGAAAGCACCAAGCTACAACATATCACGATTCCAATGCATTTGACAAATTAGGACAGTGGAAAGACAGTGTCTTGAGACACATCGGAGATGGTAAATACTGGATTGATTTGATTATGTCAGGAAGACTTTAAAATACTAGTCTAAGATTACTGATTAGACAGACAAAAAATAATTTATTTTCATAACTTTGAAGTAATTTATTGTGGTTTTGTCTTTAAACCTTACTTATAAAAATTCATCAACGTGGGACTTAAAAATTAAGGATTTCTAAATTATCCTGGGTAACTATATCCCTGTTAATGCTCTAGACAACTTGATTTATCTTTGAAGTTCGCTTTGTTCTGGTCCTGGGGTTACACTAAATGACTTCCAGGCATTCCTGCCGACCTAAATTTCTCTATGATTATATTGGAACAACGGATGGTTACATGATTAGATTCAACTGATATTTCAAATTAAAAGTTCCAGGACTGCAAACATGATTGATCCTATGTGTGGTTGCAGATTAGGCAATTAGTTTGTTAAATTCCGTTTGGAACTCATGCTTTATGTAGGTTTGGAAAGGACAATTTAACTACTCTGAAATAAAGACAATTTTTTCTAGTTGTTAATAATATCTACTGCTGTCTTAGAATCTTCAATCCAAACTCTAAACCAAATTTCTAAGATTCAGAATTTGTCACTTGGATCGATTTTTTTGTCCTCTTTGGACTGCTAGGGAGTTCATTAACTAGTTGTTCTGCTTCTTTTGACCAAACTTATCAAAACTTATCAACCATAGTCCTTTCCTTTCATTAATTAGAATACTAATGATCTTATTTCCACACACACCCCTCCCCGATTTCCTGCTAAGAAATTTGTGAAGCAGTCTTGCATAACAGATTTAACAGAAGTGTTTCGGTTAATAAGACAGATCTGAAAATACCTGTTTCAACTGCTTGGTTCAGTTCTTTTCCACGACTGCTTATTTATTTAAACTTCCTCTTGAGATTCAGCTTAATCTGTGCAAATGAGATCACCGTATTGCAGAAGAGAATGAAGTGATTAGTTTGGATTTCCATCAGTTATTTAACTGCCTATTTTTACAGCAACAAATGGTATACAATGAGTGTTCTTAACCTCATCCTCACTGAGATAATCAGATTTTGTGATTGAACAAACCATTGCTTCTGTCCTGACAAATGCTCTATTTGTGGAACTAGAGTTGTGTCAGCTGATTGCAGTTTTTCTGACTTAATTAAAATATCTGCTACTTCTATAAAACTTTACTGAGTTTTTGATCAAGCACTTCAATTGTCTGCACAGTCAACAGCTGAATTTGTCATTGGGGTACTGGGGTACCTCAGGATGGGAACTGTCTTCTAGGTAGATACCTGACCTGCAGGGAAGGCAAGCATACATATGTCTGTGTGTATGCTATTTATTAAGATGGATTTCATGTGAGAAAGTATTTTGTGGTTATTTTTGTGATGTCAGTCAGTGTGACAGTAGCGTGTGTAGATGTAATGGAGGCAAGTTAAGTTGGTATCTTTAATTCTGGGGGTTTTTGAGTCCTTGATTTTTGCACTTTGGGTAATTTAAACATAATTTCAGTATACAGTTCCTTCTCTTTTAACTAATAAAAACATATTCCATAATCACTCCATTTTAAACCTCAAAACAAGAATTTCAGTTCTTGAGAACATACTATGAACTGCCTGCAAATGTTTGTTACTACAGAAGGAGAGGCCGGCTAACTATGCCGCTGTTAATATATTGATTGTGCTTGGTCCTCTGTGTGGTCAAACATCTTGATACACACACAATTTTTTAGTTTCTACATGGGAAGCCGGGAGACTTTCAGGTGTATATAGCTGTTGAATCTAAACAAAGCTTCACGACAAGCACGAAATAAATCTGAAGTCTAAGGCTTTGATTTAACTTCAAGGATTTGCTGCAAATAATGTTGAGATTCAGAGCTTCTATGGATTACTGCATGCATCTTTTCTAAAAGGACAGAATGTTAGGCAGTGAAAACTGCAGATCATTACCAGCTTCTTCTTTACTTATTTGTAGGAGTAGCAAATATTTTAAAATACTGAAATGAGAGAAGACTACATTGGATGTGTTATTTTATGCAAAGAGCTAAAAGCAATACTGTAATCCTGACAGCTTGCAACATAGCTAATGGCCATCAGTTCTTTCCTCCAAACTGAGAGTTTTTAAAATAGGTGTGATGTAGCTTTGTTGGAGAGTGTCTTGGACAAAAATCATAAAAAGATTCAGTCACTTGATTTAGTGAAGTGTTCCTTTTTGCTTTTTTCAGTGAAAAGTATCAGATGCTGAAGAGAAGGACAGGAGAGTGGGGGAGTGGGGGGGTGGGGAACAAACCCCAAACAAAAACCCTTAACAAAAACAATACACCAAACTAAAGCCCTGTGTATGCAGCTTTCAAATAATCGTGCCTCTTCTCTCTTCAAGTGGAAGTTTAGCAAGCCCTTGAACTTTGAGATTTATTCTCCTCATTGGTATTCAAATTGTTGCTTTTGGGCGGATGTTGGTGTGGAAGTGGTGGTAACTGATAGGCAGCTCTCAACTGGGGAGTGGCTGTAGTGCCTTGCTAATGCTTCTGCTTTTTGCCTTTCCTCATTTCTGTAAGTTTGTTACGAATTGGGGGTTTTGTACTCATTCCATTGCTGAGATCAGAGGGCCTTTCAGAAGCAAGTGTTCCTGCCTCTGCCACTTGTTTTCTCTCTGGCGAGGTAGCAGGAGCCAGTACTGCCATCTGGTCGTCTTCTGGACACTGTGCCATCCTGCTGATGAGACATAAATATCTGAGGCTATGTTTTAAAGCACAAAAACATACCATTTTGTGTGAGGGCTTTTCCTGCTCTCCATATTGCTGCAATCCTCCTCCTATTGCTTGCTTACCTTTGTTCTTCTGTTGAAATTACGGTCCTGTGTGCTGGCAGAGACCTGGCTGGGCTTATGTGAGGAAACCCTTTCTTCTTTCTCCTATTTCAAGGGTAGATTCTGCCAGTGTTGAAATAGTTGGCATCTACTCTTCTGTAGTCATGGATGCTGGAAAGCATTGTTCAAGATGGATGGACATTTGGCCTTTGAAGTCAGGGAAAAAATCAATGGGAGTGTGGTGAAACAACTGAAGACAAACAACATAAAGCTGAAGTCTGATAGGGACTGGAAGGGGTGGGAAGGATCATTTAGGGTGGAAAGTCATGTTAATTCTTAACATGTAATTCTTAATATCTTTTTCAACCCAGTTCAACCCAATTGGTCCATAAGAAAGTTGTCTGCTTTCCTGTTGTATTCAGCCTCTAAGCAAAAACTCACTTGCACTATACCAGTCAAGAACTCTCTGTCCTCCTTCCCACATTTTCTTGCAGAATAAGTGGACAAGGTGACAAGGAATTACATATTGATGAACCAGAAAAAAGTCTGAATCAACGTATGGAGAGTCTTGGCAGACATTTCTTACCACAGTTGATATAAGTTAACTGTGCTGCAAATGTATGACTGAATGTAATTTGTAGTTGTGAACATACTCTGTTTCGCTGGTCAGGGTGATACATTTCAGATGTGTATACACAATACCAACTGAACCATGCTCTGTTGTTAACAAAAGAGTCCACATGAACAGTTGTAGGCTAACTGATGCTCAAAAGTACTGAAGAAAATATATTCATCTGTTTATCTGGCCCACAGAGGCAGAACATGAAACCTAAGGTCTTCAAAAATAAGTAAGAATTTAACACTTTTTACCATCAGGTCTAGTGATGGAGAAGCCTTAGGTAAGGTTGGGTCTTCAGACCTAAGTCCTTAGGGAGCCTTTCCTTTAATTCTTTGCAGTTTGAGTGTAATTCGTCTTGAATGAAATAAACAGGAATATTTTAGAGTCAGGTCAATGAAACAGCACCTCAAACACACACCACACCCCCCTCCCCCCCAAAACACAACCACTCCCGCAAGAAATAAGTCCTCCACAGCTACTTTTCCCACGCATATGGTAAAGGCTATGATTTGACAGTCAGGACATTACTTCTTAAATACTCATAAATTATTGCTGTTTTTTCCCTTTATGAAAAAAAAAATAATCACTGCTGTATAGTAGAATTGGATTAGTAATTCTTAGAACACAGTTAAGACATCTGTGGAGCAGTTGTCTTGTTCTGCTGTGGGCCACGCAATAACGGGTGCTTCCAGACATGCTTTGACGTTTGCTCCCCGGGGAGTTTGATCTGACTCTAAAAGAAACAGGAGATTCCTCACGTCTTGTGTTTTTTCATCTCTGGGTGATGTCGTAGGAATAGCTAACCGTGTTCAAGTGCCTTAATCATACTTTTTGCTCGTAGTCTTAAGTTTGGATTTCAGCATAATTAACTTTGAATTTCAACTATTTGTAAGGCATAGTTCTGGAGGATGACTGCAGTCTGTAAGCTAAAAACCTTGTACTGGCACCCATAATTCCAATATACTGTGACTCTTCCTAGTTTCAAAAATCTTGTTAAACAACTTTGCATAGATAAACGCTATATCAGAAATTCAGTTTCTGGTACAAGCAGGAAGGATGAGATTGTAGAGTCAATGTATGCACTTTTAAGGGGCTTAGCACAGGATCTCCTGTCTGTGGTACCTTGAATGTGACATCCATATTTTCTGCTATTGCCACCATGGTTTGGAGATGAGGAACCTTTAAAGAATGCAAAGGTGTTCTCAAGGTAAATTACCCAGAGAAACTTGAATGTGTGCAGTATCTCTCAGAGAACGAAGTACTTGAGTGCTGCTACTTTTTTTTTGACTGCACAAACGTTCCTGTATCTGCCAATGATATGTGCAGAAGACACATTTAGTGATTTCCTGGTGTGTCTTCCTCTTTTCTGCCTGGATATCTTCCAGGGTTTATCTTTTTTATGAATAACTTTGCTATTGATATCTAGGGAAATCATGGACAATGATCTCAAAAGCAATTTCCTGGCAGCTTTTGCAGAGGTGGGGTTAGTGGTATAGAAGAAGCCGACAGATTCTTTGAGATGGACAGATAAAAGAATAAGATGCAAAAGTCGCAAGTTGCAACACAGGAAACTCCAACTGGATATCAGGAAAAAAACCTTCTGATACTGAATGTGGTTAAGCACCAGAACAGGTTGCTGAGAGATTTTGCAAAATCTGCATCCCTGGAGGTGTGCAGACCTGAATCAACTTTGCTGACCTTGCTTTGAATAAGAGTTTGGGCCAGATGACCTCTACAGATCCCACTTGTCCTAAATTTTTCTGTGACTTTTGTGCATGAGCAATACACAAATGGTATGTACTTGCACAGTATGCTTGATGCTTCCAAGAAATTTTGGATTGATTTATTTGGGCATATGCGTACCAACTGTATGATGTATTCAGACATGGACAGGAAAACAGATGTGTCTCAAAAGCGTGGGACATACTGAGCTTTGGCAGCATTGCCCTAAAATAAGCAACTGTTAGGAAAATCCTAGAAAGAAGTATGCTTAGGTATAGCAGCTAGAGAGGGATGGGGCAAGCTTATTTTGTGATGTGGTCTAGAACCATGAACTGAATGTGACTGTCAAAACAGAGAAGAAGTCGGAATGTAGCAATGCCACATGCCAGTGCACTGGACATATGGGTTCTTGTCACAGCTGAAGTTGCAGACGTGCCGCTGGTACTGCAAATGATGTTGGAAATAATCCCATAGCATGGAAGATACTCATGGTGACAGAGTTAACTTTTGATGGTGTCAGAATACCCTGCCTGGTTAACCTCTGCCTGCTTTCGGTTAAATGCAGTTGTTACAATTTAGCCTAATTACTGTATATTTCCTTGAAATGCAGACTATTTGCTTGACTTCAAATAATTGTAACCATATGGGAAACTACATGTTTTTGGGGTGTTCTTTTTAAAAAATATTCTTGAAAAATAAAGGCTTGAGCAAAAGCTATAACTCTGGAAGAGCTGAGTTGGATCATTAATGGGTTTATTTGTGATTCTTAGAAAGCTTACCGCAGTTTTTAAGTAACAATTTAAACATAAGCTTTTGGGCATTATATGTAAAGAGGTTGAATTATTGCATCATACACTAGATGTTGCGCAGCCTCAGTTATGCAGTCTTCATCCAGATCATTACAGTAAGCCCTTGAAGGCTTAAATTTTTGCTTAATAGCTTAGTGTGCTGGAGGCAAAACTTATTCCAACGCTTAGTTTAACCGGTAGCTTTAACTGTTGATAGTCAGCTAGGTAATGTTGGTATGTCTGTTCTTGCTTGTTTTCATCATCTCTCTCTAGTCCTTCAACTGCACAGAAAACAGGTAGCATAGTTATTCTGCTCCTTTTTTTCTCCTGCATTTGTTTAGGAAAACTTTGCTCTCTGTAAGGGTGGAAAAAATAGGAAGAGTTGTAGAAAATTAAGGGGATAAAATGCATATGGAAAACCCTTTTCAGTTTATTATGTGCATATTGCAAAATTTGTGATCAAATGTTCGGGCTTTGGGAAGAAAGAGGGATGATGGCCTTTTAATTTTCTCCTTTGTGGTATCTGGAATAGGATACTTTGATATAAATGATTTTTGATAAGGGGAATCCTAGAGGTAGGACATAACTCCTGTTAGGCAATGTGTTTCCCATATCAACTGGAACAGCTCCACTCACTAATTGGAAAAAAAAACACCAAAAACCAAAACAACAAAACAACCCCTACACGTAATCCTAAACTTCACAAACTTTCTGTTCTCTAAGGTTTTTGAGATTTTTAACTAGATGAAAAGCAAAGATGTAACTTTTAGTTTAAACTTAAAACATTTTTTATGGTATCAGCAGTAGTGGCCTTGTATCTTCCAAGAGCTGTGTGATGTGTAGTTTCTTGCTTCTCTTCCTAGATTACTTTGATACCCAGTTTTTATGTATGTTGGGATGGTAGCAGTTTAAGGGAGTGAAATGACTCTTGGAACCATAACTTGTAATATGTTAATGAAACACATCATACTGCGAATACTTGTCAGCATAGAAGTAAACGTAAATTGAGAAGACTTCACTGGTTCCATTTCTACACTTCATAAATTTGGGAATGAATTTCAGCAGGCCAAAGTGAAAGTGTTCCCAGTAGATTTTTAATGAACGTTCAGGAATAACTCAAGCAAGTAGGAAACTGCATCTCTGCTCACTTGTCTTCAGCCCATGTTACTCTGAGGGCTAGTCTCTGATTGCTGTTGTAGCCAGTCAGGATTTTTTTTAAAGCTCTTTGCTCCCTCTTTTCTTCCTTTTTGTATTTGTCTGTGAAAATGTGGCACAGGTGTCTATGAAAATCTGCCCCTTGGTGCTTGGATCACGTCAGGCTTTGTCCTTGCCTTGCAGCTGGCCAGTTTCAATGCCAGAAACCCTGATAAATCTGACACATCAGACTTACCTCCTGCTATTTGTTCACAACTAACAAATTTCATTTGTGTATGTCTTTTTTCCCTTCAATTTCTTAACATTATGAAGTAAAATTTTCTAGCGTAAGAGTAAACTAAGTACAATATGTGATTAAAAGTTTTATCCTCTCGTGTTAGGATGTCAGTAGTGAAGGGATTTCATCAAGTGTAAAAGCTGGTTGACAGGCTCCATCGTCTCCTTCATACCCTCAGACCAAGTTTCAAAACTAGCTGTTGTTTCACAGCTCTTTACTGTGTACATAAACCCCAAGCAGTTTAGTAATCAAGCAGTTATTAAACTGTATTTATAATATTATTTTTCTAGACTGTATTCCTTCCATTGCTGTTTTCTAAATAAATGCTCTAATAATATTCTAATAATATTTCCTACAACTAGATTTCCTATAACTGTGTGGTGCTTTCCTTTGTCTATTTTCTTTAGCTAGCTCCTTATCAGAAATGTAGGACTTCTATAATATGTATTTAATCTTGATCTGACTCATTTTTTTTTCTCTGTGCTCAATTTAACAAATGTATATATCCCAAAATACTGTGTCAATCCAGTTCTCTTTCAAATCTTAATGAAAAATCTATGACAAGCTAATTAGGGATATTTATAACAGTTCTAGACTTAGTAATATATTTATCTGAAAAAGTTATTAGTGCTGTACTGTCCTCTCAACAAAGAAATGATCTTGTATGAGTTATAATTTGGAGGTGGTAAAAACGGAATTCATCTGTGTCCTGTTGTTCCAGAAGAAACCCTGGCACCGGTTTAAGTGATGTAATCTCTAGCAAACACTACAGAAGAGGAAATGAACATGATTACTTGTTGGCCGATTCCTGGGTTGAGCTGAGGGTGAGCAGAATATTGTTGCTATACAATGATTCCACGTTTGGGTTACTTTATCAAGTCACAGGATAGTCACTTCTTTTATCAGAATGATTCAGCAAGTGACAACTTACTGAATTTGGCTCAAACTTGACTCCCTCACTTGGATCTCATACTGTCTGTCCCTGCTCCACCTGGCTTGCATCCGATGCCATTGCCTTTTCCTGCAGGTCTCTCGTTGGCATTTTAGCAAACCTGATTTCCGCGGTTATTGCAGTCTAAATCAATAGTAAAAGGCTCAAGTTTTCTGTCACTCTTCTTTTTCCAACCTCATTCCCGCAGATGTACTATGCTTTCACTTCCTAGCAGGGAAGCATGGACCGTTGATAGGAGAAAGGAACACTGAGGTTTCACAGGCATGGGCTGTTCTGGGAAAGACTTGTGAATTGTGCCATGAGTACAGAAAATAACACCTTTTTAGAAAATCAATCTTAGGGAAATCTTCAGATTCCCATGTGTTTGTAATGAAAATACTTGCGTTTGAAGTGACTTTCTGCCTAACCTGATCATTTGGATTGTTAAATTGGAGACTGTCTTGAGGCCTTTGTTCTTTTCTTCATTATTTAATATATGTAGGCAATCTAAAAAGAGGAGGGAAGTAAAACATACTTGCTGTATGCTGGCTGTACAGAGTAAGAATGAAGACCTTAGAGGGAACATTACCAGTGGATCCTCTTTGCTATACTGCAAATTAAAAAAAAAAAAAAAAAGTCTTTCCTGGGGAATGAGTTTTAGTAACTGCCTATATTTATTGTTGAGTTGAATATACATGTACGGAGTAAACAAATCTGTAGTAGTATACCGTACAACCTCGTTGTTTGTTGTGATTCATTTGGTTTACTCATTGAAGAGAGAGCAAGTTATCAATACATCCAGCATGGTACAGAGTCATGTTTCAACTGGCAGACAGTCAGCTTTTGTTTTCAGTATTCTGTCCTGTTTAGTATTCAGAGCATGGAGGAGAACGTGATGTAAGGGAATTGGTTTGCTGTTTCACTGACTGACTCAGCCATTTAACTCTGTTCCCTCAAGGCATCAAAGACTGCAATAAAGGAAATACATTTTGCCAATAACTTTCTATGGAAATAAGTGCAGCTTAATAACTTTTTAAATTAGTGGTAACATTATTGCACAGTGGAGAACACCTTAATTAAACTTGTCTTTTGTTTTTTTAGTTTCCTCTAAGTCTGTATTACTGATACTGAAATCTTATGTAAATCTAATCTGTGATTTATAATTGGAGATGAGATTTTTTTTTTTTTTTAAAGTTGAACCTTCAATTGAAAGGTGATTTCTTCCAGTGCTATTTCTTTGGGGAAAGCAGAATTTTGCTATGACTTTACTCCTCCTTATTTTTAAGTAGGGTAAGGGATAAGGTTAAGGCCAGACTTCTCCAGATTTTTATGCTCTATTTTCAGAGAATTAAAGTTCTCTCGACACTTTGTATTGGGCATTGCCATGTGTCTGATGGTTCCTGTTGCTTGCACAAAAGGGCTGTATGGGAAATGAGTTACTGGGATAAAACTGTAAAGAACATGAAGTTTTTAGTTAAACATTGTTTTGAAAACCTAGTGCAAGAATATTACAGACCTAAACCCCAAAGTTTCTCTATTAATTGAATTAGAAAAATGCATCTGCATAAAACTGTTGATATGACTGACTGACATCTCAACTGTCTACCTTTTTTTCATGGCAAAAGAAAGGAGCAGGTATTTGCAGTGGTGAATAATCATGTCTTTGGAAGACAATGGTACTGTGCTCATTAGGTAGATTTTGAAATAATAAATCAAGTGTTAAGTAGCTTGTGTTGAGCATAGTAAAAGTTCAATCATAGAGGTTATTTAGGGGAAGCAAAAATTCCGCCTGGAAGGAGGACTGAGCTGAAGCTGATTTAGGTTTCTAGTGCTGGTTGTGAATTGTGATGTCATAGAATCATAGAATGGTTCAGGTTGGAAGGGACCTTAAAGATCATCTAGTTCCAATCCCCCTGCCATGGGCAGGGGCATCTCCATCCATGAGTGGTGAGGGAAGGAAGGAAAAGGGGACTTGAGTGTGGGCAACATTGTGAGGCTCTGAGGGGGACTGTACTGGACCCAGGTTGACACCTGGGCACCGTGAGAGAGATACCAGAACGACAATGTAACACTAGTCCCTTTTTCGAAGTGAGGTGAGAGAAGGGAGAAATGTGGGTCTTCTGCTTAGATGAGCCTGTTGAATGAGATCTACTTGTGTGTGTGAGCTGGGGTGAATGCAAAGGCGAAATCTTCTGGATCCTTTCTGAAGCATCTATGAGGAAGAAGAGATATGGGCAGAAAATTGATTTATGAAAGCTGAAAGACTGAGAAATTTTGAAAATAATACAAAAATGGGGAAGACGAAGATACAGCATGGGTAATGATTGGAAAGAAATCATTGAAGATCTTGATGAAAGCTATTTTGATAACATCGGTGCATAATTTATATAGTTTACATAGGGTGGACATAGAAATCTACAGGGAGATGTTATAAATGGTGTAGTTTCTGCTTGTATTTTGAGTAATGTAGATTCAAATGTTAAAGGTACATTTTTATTCATGAGGGTGGGGAGTGGTTGTTTTTCAAGGTCATCTTCTGCCTTTCTGCTGAGAGCATGCATGACAGAAGAGAAGGACGAGAGGTGAGATGGGGAGCAGCATCTGTGATCACCAAAGAAAAGAGGAGAGAGCGCAGCTGTGGAGGCCTCAGGTTATTGCTAGGAACAGGACAATTTTGAGGGCAGTGAGGGGGAAATGAAGGGGACACAGGGGAGCAGTAGGGGCAGGCTGGCCCTTAAGGGGAGGCAAGCTGGGATGCCGGCGGGGATATGGAGTCAGGATCATGTTGGGAGACAGTGTTCAGGGTCAGCCTCCATCTGGTGGTCCCCTGGGAAGACCATGGTGATGAGGTAGGTCCAAGGCCAAGCCAGGGAGTCATGTCAGTGGGTGAGGATTGGGCTGAGGATCAGGGAGGCAGGAGATGGGCACCGACAAGTGCCACGCAGCCACCACGGGGGCCAGAGACTCCCAGGGCAGGAGAGCCGGGACCTTTCTGCTACCCTTTTCCACCGCAGCTTTTTGCCACGAAGGGGCTGTTCTCTGACTCTGCTAGCACATTGTTCAGCAGAGGTAACAAAACCAGGGGCTTCACTCAGAAATGTTGATGTATTAATACCCTCCATTATTCAAGTTATCTGGGATGTGAGACCAAATTAAAGCTCAGCAGTTACAGGAATTGTGGTGGCCTGAGTTGTGTACATCAGGTCACAGAAGAACTTGGTGAGAACCAAGGAGCATCTCTGTTGGGTTGCTTTATACGGCATTTTCACAAGGGAAGACAGAATTAACACTTAGGAATGAAATTTGTAGATGATAATTAGTAGGTGTTGTGATAGCAAATACTGGGACTTCTTTTCAAATGGTTAAGAAGAGGGAAGTATTTTATTAAGTAAAAAAGGAAACAGAATCCAGACTCTTGATTACGAAAAGAAAAAAAGTTTTATTTTTAGTGTATGAAGCTGCTTCTTCCCTTGAAAAAAAACAACACAGGAACAAGGATGAGATAGGAAAAAGATGCTCATGAACAGAAGTAAATTCTAAAAGGCTTGGATGATGTGAATACATACCAAACAGAGGAAATCACTTAGCATAGCAAAAGGCAGCACTAGAAATAGGATTAAAATGCAGGAAAAAAAAAAAAAAAAAGAAGAAAAAAATTCTGAGTCACTATCAGGAAGAACCTGGCAATAAAATCTGTTAGCTGCTGTTACAATTTCCCAAGTTAACGATTATGAAGATCCCATTGCTTGGAACCTCTAAAACAGAATGGACAGACATCTATTTGTGATATTCTAAGGGGATTTTTTTGAGTACTTCTCCTTTTAAGGGAATTTTAATCAAGTGTTTTCTTGTGGCTCTTAGTTATATAAAGATTGCCCAGGGAAATATAACTTTGGATCAAATTAGTATGCCAATCTCCTGGGCCTCTCTTAAGAAATGTGTGAAGTCTGACAGATCTATTTAGAATGTGAAAACTGTACATTTAGATTTATATACTGTATTTTCCTTCTACATTTCAATGTTCTAGCTTACAGTTGTAAGTTCATTTTTCCAGAAAAGTGAGTGAACTTGCACTAATTGATGAATTGACTTTACCTGTTAATAAAGATGCTGTGGAAAAAAAAGATGTCAACAGACATTTGAGTGCTGTGTGTAAACTTTTTACAGACTAAAATAATGCTTTGACAAAAGAGGACACCATAGTCATATATGGTGTGTGTATATATATATGTATGACTGAAATGAGATTGACTGTGGAATGCTTGATCTTTTGTTTCAGATATATGGGTCAATATGACCAAGAGTGTAAATTTGGATAGTATGTCCATGTATTTTGGTATAGAAAGGATTTATTGAGTGCAATGTATGTAGACATCAGACAAAACGTGTTTGATTGTAATATGCTCAAGGATTATATGTTATTCCTGCATCTCTTTTGGAAAGCCTTTTTTTTTTTTTNTTTTTTTTTTTTTCAGATTGAGAATTCAAAACTAGGTGGAGTACTGCTTAAAAGTGCCATCAGATGTCATTATAAAATGTGTATTGCTCACCCGGTAGTTTCAGCTGCATAAATTAAGCCCTGAGAACTTTCTGCAAACTGACCAGAAGGACTGTGATGATCTAGTCTGACTTGCTAATTACGTGCATTTAAAAAGGCATCCTGTTGTTCCTTTCTTCACATCCTTTCATTCTGTTAGAACATTTGGTTCAGGAAGATGTTCCTTTGTACTTAAGTCTTCAAATGATGGAGAATCTCCTACATATCTTGATGAGCAAATCTGGTTGTGTATTTTTTTTTCGTTAAAAATTTTCATTTGAGTGTATTAGATAGACTGCTGATGTTGAATAATGCTGTAGCCATCACGGCTAGAAAAAGATTTGTGGGGGAAAATGAATACCTTCCATTAGACCGGTCTGTATGACTGAGGGAGTGAGTTTTAGGCATGTGAGATATTAAAATTTAAGATAGAAGCATAAAATTTCAGAGCTAACTGCTAGCTGGGGATAATTGTTCTTCATTGAACTATGTTACGGTAGTCAATCAAGCTGTGTTAGAGAATAGATAGTTGTGGAAAGTGTACATGGGTATTGGGGAGGACATGATAAAGCTTTTTACCAATGTTTTGGACATTTCTCTGGTATAATTTTATAATGCAACACAAACCTAAACTTTCTTGGGTTCATGAGTACTGCAGTCCTCTAGGTTTATGAAAATTATTTCCCAGAGATAGCTCTGAGAGATGGGGCTGGGAGGTCAGAGATGGAGCACTTTCATGAGGAGTGCTCTCTTTGCGGTTAAGGAAATGCGCATTGGTTGCCATGTGCAGTTGCTTAGTTTCATCCCTGTGGTTTTCATCAGATATCTGCTGTGCTGGTTCAAAATCATATTATGTGCTGAGAAATAAATGTATTCAGGGATTTGGATGTGTCTGTCACAGAGGATGTTTATTGTGATGGCTATGCAGATGTTTGTATTTGTTGTTCAGATAGTGTCTGGATGTTGTTTGTGATAAACAGATTCCTGAGGCTCACGGAAAAGTAGGAGATGGAATTGTTTGAAGGCTCATCCTGAGAGGCTGGGGAAGGATTTCAAAGTAGAATTTCCTCCAACTACAGGTTTCTGAGGTAGGAGAGTATGTGACAAACATAAGTGTACAAGATGAGATGAGGTGATACCTGGATAGCTCATTCAGTGCTGCAGTCTCTTTCGCAGCAGTGGTGTCCTTGCCAGACAAAACTGAAGGTCACTTGGGTTAGCACAGTACTTTTTTGTTTGTTCTTTCTACGATCCTTAATATTATGGCTCTCTAAGCATTGTAGTTCTACCATATCATAGCTAAATTGGGTTGTATGTGGTCACGTGTAGAGTATGTGTGTCTGTATGATGTGAAGACATAAATGTTAATAACCTTCCAGGCCAGGCTTTACCTCTTATTTCTTTAGGTTCTTCTGTTTGTTAATTGGATCTGAAAAACAGTCCATCTTGCCAGCTACACTGTTTCTTAACAGTGGCCTTAATCAGATGCCTAGGCAGAGATTGAAAATGGAGCAAGTGTATGTGGTAATTCCCATAATTATATTGATCTCAGGAATTTCCTATACCAGATGGAGGGGGGTGGGGATTGTATTCAGCATGTAGCATTTCTGTGCATATAATCTGCAGTAGATCTTCCATAAGCTTTTCTAGTCTCTCAAGTACATTTTTGGTACCTACAATGTACTTTGGCAAGGCGTTGATGCATGTCTGTTATCCACTAATCTTGTTAAATTTTCTTGACATTAATTTGTTAGTTGGAGTTGAAGGCATGTAATTAATGAGAATTAAGTGTGAATTTATTGCCCTTAACCTGAAGAGTGATTCAGTGGTGTGGACTGTCTGCTCTTATCTGGTTCTAGGGAAGCCAGAAAGCTTTAGTTCAAAATAGCTGTTTGTGCTGGAATTTATGTATTGTCAATTTATCTTTCCCATCTCCATAAAAAAGTGGTATTTTCTTGTTTTTGTTGTGGTGATGAACTGGGGGAGTGTACGAGTAGGTTGACCAAAAAATGCTGATGTACGAGTATAGTGATCAAGTATAGATTAGCTTGCAAAATAGAACTGAATGCAGCCTCGGCACATTCTCAGATGACATCAAGTTGAGAGGAGCACTTGACAGCAGAAGGGCAGGGCTGCTACTTAGGGAGCTCCCTGAGCAGAGCATGAGTTGGGGGAATGAAGGCTGGCCGTGTGTTCAGCTGTATTTGCAGGAGTGCAGCTAGCAGGTCAAGGGAAGTATGTTTATTTTTCCATCTGCGTGACATTTGTTTGGTCACATCTGGAATACTCTGTCCATTTTTTGGGTCTGCAAGTAAAAGAGTGGTATCAACAAACTGGAAGAAGTACATCAGAGTCCCCTCAGATGCTTAGAGAGGCAGAAGACATGATACACAAGGGAAGGTGGAGAGATCAGGGTTGTTTTAGTCTGGAGAAGGTTAAGAGGTTAGCTACTGTCTTGTAGTCCTTAAGGGGGTAACAGGGCTATAGAGAAGATAGAGTCAGACTCTTTTAGAGATCCACAAGAAAAGCGCAGGAAGGAATAGTCACAAGCCACAACACGGGAACTTCTGACTAGATATTAGGGGGTAAGGAAGGAATTTAGGAAAAAAGCATTGGAGCAGATTACACAGGGAATCTGCAGTACCTTCGTCTTTGGAGATATGTGAAGCTTGTCTGGACAAGGTTCTGAACAGCATGACGTATCTTCAGAGCTGGCCTTGCTCTGAGAAGAAGGTTTGACTAGATGAATTCTAAAGGTTCCATCCATCCTAAATTTCTGTTTCACAGTGCTCACAGAGAAGGTGGATGGAGTATGGACACAGTTCTGCTTATTAATGTAACTAGATAAGTTTTTGTGAAAAATATTTTGTAAAATTACCTAGTTTGGTGAAATAATTTTTTAAAGGCTATCACAGAATAAAAAGGATACTTTGTTATGGATTTTATTCCAAATTTTATTGTTATTCTGTCTATTCCTTGAATTTAAGCCGAACTAGTCCTGAAACACATTGCCACAGAGTGTGATGGGCTTATAACTTGTATTTGCCAGGTGCCAAATAGACATTAAAGTCTCTTAGTTTTGCTCGCATTTCCATCATGTAGAAGAATAATTTGGATTTTTTTTTTAATTTCATTTTTCAGAGAAGGGAAAATCTCGTTATTTGTGAAACCTCCACACATTTACTTATTTTTTTTAATCAGAACTGATAGAAACTGAGAAGTGCATGCAGTTACACATGTGGGGAAAAAGCTGACATTTGCACAACCAGGGAAGGGTTGTATGATCACTTAGAAAGTGGGCTAAACCAGAACATGAATATCAGCCTTAAAAAGATGAGAGTAGGTTGGAGGAACATGCATTTCGCTGATGCTTCCATTAGTTCAAGCAGCTCTGCTGTAGCCTCCGCAGCTACACTTGGAGATCTTTGCTGGCAAAACATCCTGGTGTAAGGTTGTTGGCAGACAAAGCTCTTCAGTGAAACACTTTTGAGGTATGAAAAAGCTGTTTCTGGTAGCTTAATTTATATGTGGAAAAGTTTTGCAAAATGAGAAACCTGGTTTCTTGGAGTAAATAGCTCTTCTAACAAATAGTTCTCGGGGTGCCCAGTTGACATGGCGTGGAAAAGATGATGATGAGGAAGACAGGAGCTGTGCTGAAGGAAGTGATGCAGATCCATTCAGTCTGAACTGCTGACGTACACTGTGAGCCAGAGCTGTGCATCTATCGACGTGTTAGCGGCAGTTACACCTAAAACTTCCCTCAGTTTTCATTTCTGGAAAGGCACCGGTAGCTGACCTTCACGCCATGGGCAGGGATCACTGTGTGCATCTCTGCTAGGCATAATTTTCATGGTAACCTGCAGGAGCCATCATCAGCTTTCTTGTCTGGAAGCTTTCCTTACATAGCTCTCAGGCATGACTGGTCTCTTTGTGACTCTGGCAACCTCAGGGAAGTAAGGCTGCAGTGCCAGTGTGTTCTCCGCATGGCAGATGGCCCCAGACAGTGGTGGCACGAGGGACAGCAAAACATAGCTGGCCTAGCCACAGCGTGTCTACACAGCCACTCAAGACTAAGAGGAAGTAAGCAAAATCTGCAGCACAGGAGAAACAAATACAATAATATAAATCCAGCTGATGACTGTCAGATAAATTTTACACCAAATCTCAGGTAGTAGGAGTAGGTACAAAGAAAATGATTGCAACTGCACTGACAGCCTCATCTCAGAGGAGATGGATTTTATTGGGGTATGGTATTTACTGCATTTAGGACAAACACGTAGCAGATGCTTTCCTTCCTAGTGTGGCATAGTCTGTAAAAGGTTGACAATTTTTTTTCAACAACAAAGAAATCTACCATTGCTATGAGGAACTTAAAAGCAGTTAAATTTTCTACAGTTCTAAATTTTCTACAAATTTTCCTTATATATTTTCATTCTTCTATCCAAAAATTAAGAAAGTCTGATTTCTCCCCTTCCCCCCAAAAAATAATATTTGTTCCTCTTCATCATCAGAATACTTATTTTTCTTTTCCGCTTAGGTGGCCAGTCTGACCTTTTTGGAAACTGTCTTCAGTTCTGTATTTTGGTGGTCAGTGTGGTATACTTGGATTCCTTCACATAAATCAGGCTTTGCCTTTGCTCACTGCCTGTGATTTTTGTCCCATCCCCTCTAATCCCTGAAGAAAACCAACAACTAAACCCTCTGTTCCCTTGTGAAATATTTCACAGTCCTGACAAAGAGTCTTGAATGTGCTGTTCTGGACAATGAAAATATTTAAACTTTCAGACTTAATGATACAGAAAATATTTCTAATTTCGAATGAATTACCCTGTAAGTAGAATTGAATGGCCTGTATATTATTGGTAGTGTTTCTGGTTTTTAAGCAACTGGCAGACCAACGAAAGGTAAATGCCATGTCGTGCTTGTTTGATTATAAAGAATGAGAAATTTATTTGGTAAATGTAATGGCTGATTTTTGAAATCTAATATTTGATTCTATGAGGCGCTGAATTGTTGCGCAACAGTTATGTACACAGGGTAGTCTGTGCTGAGTGACAGCAAACAGAATCCTTACAGACACTGTTTTACTTGGAATAACTTCAGCTTCAAGAAAATCGAAGAACAGCTAAGGTTGCTAAGTGACAGCAAAATATTTATCCGTTATTTAGAAAATCAAACCAGTTTATGCAGCGAACAGTGAAGGACAGCATATATTGTGTGTCACCCACACGCTTTATGGGACCGTTATTGTACAATATGAAGACCTGCATAATTCAGCACAATAACCACAACTATCATCCCTGTCTTAGTACTGAGATTCTCTAATACTATTTGTTTAGTCTTCTTCCTCAGAAGAAAATCTCTCGAGTAATTCACTATAAATGAACACTTTCTGACTCTGCTCTGACACACAAGTAACATTCTTGTTTGTGTAGGCAGGTACTGGAAGAGGAGGCAAGGTGGGGGAGAAGGAGGGGAAATGGAGTGAGAATCACTGTTTATAACTGGCTATTTGCTTTGCTTATTCTCATGGGGATGTGTGATGAAGCTCATTAACAACCAATGATGTGGCACAGGCATTTTGTTTTTTGGAAGGAGAGGATAATGATGGGTTCAGCCTAAGGCTCTGTGCCCTACCCTTGGCTCTCGCAGAGGAAGTCTGTGTGTGGCTTTCCAGAGTCCAGCCCTGTGGTTAAAGGCCTCCCCACCACCATGGTGGCAGGAAGCTGAGGTTGCAGTAGGGTTCATCAGGGACAAAGACTTGGGTGGCTCTTGAGTCTTGCTCAGCAGTAGAGGGAGAGTTGTTTCAAGTGTTGTTAGATGCTATCCTACCATTTCTAAGGCAAGTTTGGGAAGGGGAGAGCCCACTGTGATGGCTTGACCAGTACCCCCGCACAGCTGAGCTGGGAGATCCTGCAAAGGAGGCACAGGAAGGGAGTCTCCGAGCTCCATGTCTTTGAGCACGCTACTGCTGTTGGAGGATTTGGGAAGGTGGGGAGACCAGGGAGGTGGCAGTTAGATCGGCACTTAACCAGCTACCTTTCAGTTCAGAGTGTAATCATACAAAACAAAATGTAAAAAAAATAATCAAAAAAACCATGTAAAGCGCATACATGTTCCTTTTGTAGGCATGTGGAGCTTAGGTTGAAAACTTGGTTTGATCTGCAAGTAGACCTGTGAAATGTGTAGGGGCTTGAACACACGGTCTCTTTGAATTGCTAGGAAATTATTGGTAGTTTTTTATCGTCCTGGAAGTGGTGCGTTAAATTGAGCGTTACTGTAAATGTGTTGTCCTGTTGTATCATCCAGGTTTGGTTCTGGCTGAAGGTATGGGCAAGTGGGATGAATTATCCTATAGTGAAACTCAATTCATAGTATCAGAAATTTAGTCCTTGGCATAATTTCTACTCTTTCTTGCTTTTTTTTTTTTAATCCTTGACAAAGAGCCTGGCAGGACAAGAAACAAATTTATGTTCAAAGTGTGTGAGAAGTTGGATGGAAAAGGATTTATTTGTACCTTCATTTCTTTTCATTCAGGAGATGCAAATTTTTATCTTCTGACTGAAATGGAAGAGAGATAAGAGAGCAGTTTGAGGGAATGCTTATCAGGTTATTTCTTTTACCACTCTTCTCTGCTCTCAAAAAATATAGTTTTGGCTAAAGTTGTCCAAAAGCAGCTGCTACTGTGGAAGGCATTGGACAAAATGCCATAGTTTTGAAATAAAAAAGCTTCTTATTTTTAGGAAGTGTTCAGGGACTTAAGTCACGTTTGGCGCTGCAGATCGTCGTATACATTGCAGCTGAGAATTCGGGGACTGGCTCTTTGGTTGGCTCCTCCCTATCCCTTCTTTTTGTAGTTTGCATAAGAAATATTTTATCTAGCTCTCTCTATAATTGCAGTCATCACCTCCTGCTATTTTCCTAAAATACCCATATGGTCTGAGAAAGGGTAATTTCACACTACAGTGTGGGAGTAGAGAAGAAGCAATGCTGTTGCTTGCGTTAAGGTCAGGGGCTTATTGATACTCGCACAGATCCCAGCTCTGAGTGTGAAGACGTGCAACCTGCGGTTATTTCTTTGCTATATTTCTAAAATTGCCACAAGGTGGCAATGCCTCAGAATGTTATTCCTCCAGTACCAGCTCTTGGGCTGACTGCACTTGCGGGGAATAGGGTCAGCTGCAGGCTAGGGTTGCAAGCCAGCGGCCGCGGTGCTCAGGGGCATGGGGGGAGAGGCTGGTTGTGACCAACACACAGGCCACGTTTTAAGCTTTTTCAGTTTAAAGTTTCATACCCAAAGTTTCATAGTGGACAGTTGTACTGTGAGTTATGTCTTTGCCAGCTGCTGTTGGCTACATCCGTTTAGGGCAGCAGTGCGCTGCTCTGTGTACTTAGGCAGTGAGAAGCAGACGAAAATGCTCTAAATCTAGCATCAAACTCTGTGAAGCTAGGGTTCTATTTTTTTCTTTCTTTCTTTCAAAGAGAAGATAAGCCGTGTTGATGTTACGAATACATACATGCTTCATTTTTCCTTCAAAATGTTGGAGTTTATTATTTAATGAAGTAAAACCTGTGACATTGGAACAACTCCCTAAACTGCCAGATCTGTTTGAAATGCAACTTCTTATTTTTATAAGAATTTTAACTCTGGATAAAATCCGTTTATTGAAGTTGTTTAAAGGTATGAATGGAGCTAAACCAGGAATGCCTCTAGGTTTTCATACCCAAGACTGACTTTAGAAGGGAAAAAGCAAATCTTTTAATTCGTGCCCAAAGAAGAATATCTTGAGATATATAAGACTTCTTTGAAATGTTAAATGCAAGGTGAGAATATTTTTAATAGTTAAGTGCTTGATGCTCTTTTGATACCTTTGTATTACTCTGTAAATTATGAACAGTTAAATTGCTACAGAAACTTGAAAAAAGTTATTCCTAATTTAATTAAATAGCTCTTTGAGAAGTTAATTCTGTCTTAAATATATGTTTTCATTCTTTGATAGTCTGCTAAGGTTAGCAAAAAAATAAATGTTACCTTTTGTGAAATGCACAAGGATGGAGGGGAAGAGATTTTTATCTGTTGCTTGGCTGCAATAAAGAAAAAGCAAATTTGAGGGTAGTTAATCTTGTTTTCCCTTAAAGTTGTCTTTGCTTATCTTCAGTCATTCTGCAGAATGCAATCAAACCTGATATTCTGGATTGCTGGAATTTAGTGATACATTCTCCCATGAAGCGGCAGTAGTTATTTATGTAGTATCACAGAGAGCTACGACAACAGATTTCATACCACTGAGAATGTGAAATCCAAATAAGCAATACAAAACTGAAGCAGGTTGATGAAAAGCAACAGAATCAGTAAGGCTTTGCTATATGCTTCAGGTGATGTTCAGAGTTCAGTTCACATTTGGGCGTACATGTAGTAATGTCCATTTTTATTTGTGTTTTAATTTTGCTGTTTATGGTTCTTTCCATTAGAGTTAAAACGCGGACACAAAGGTACTGACAGTAAATATGCAAAGAAGTAGCGAGGGACTGAAAGCAAAGGTCTGACGTGTATGGGTCCTGCACAGAGGAAAGGAGGAAAGGGCACACGCGGTGGAAAGGTAATCCTTCTGCAGAAGGATTTGGAGCTCCTTTATGTGAACTCCTACCAGAGAGAATTTGACCAGGCTTATTGCCCTTAAGTTTAAGCATTTCACTTGGGTTTCTGGTTGTGCATCATGTCCTTATCTCTTGTTCCTTTTAACTAAGATGGACAACTTCAAAGGTGGCCCAGACTCGGACAGGTTGAGCTGTTTGGCGGTGTACAAGAGTTAATGTCCGGTACAGATGCCTGTTTCTCTCCATTTGCTGTTATGGCATTCTAAGGCAATTAGACTTCCCTTCTTTCTACGCATTTCTAAGCTGCTACTTTTACTGTTAGTTTTGTTTTGTTTCATTTTTAAAGGCACTTTGCTGCAAATTGAAGAGTGTTAATGAATCCATTAAAAATGACCAACATTAAAAAAAAAAAAAAGATGAGTGAGAATTCACTGTACACTTGATATTCTGACACAAAAAAAAAACAACAGGGGAACTGTAAGCTACAACAGACTACTGTAAGCTATTCTGTATCTTAACAGTTAACAGAACTGCATCTCTATATATATGACCGTAAAACAGACTTCAGATCGTCCTTAGTGCAAGGTGTAGCTCTTCATATTTTCCATTGGAATTATTATTATTTTTTTGGTTTTGCAGGAAACTTTATTCCTCTACTCATCCAGATTTCACACTGAAACATAAGTAATTTAAGTAAAGTAATCCTAAAATGCCACTCAACCCTTAGAATTACTTACCACCTTGAAGCAGTGAATATGAAAGCCATATATAAATATTTTAAAGGCATTTCAGTTTGCTATAATGGTTAGAAATAAGGAAGTCAGAATTAAATTTATATTTCATTGCCTTATTCATAATGTTTTTGTTTGATATGTGGGTAATAGACAAGCAAATCACCTAAAGAATGAAGTCTGCAAGCATGAAAACACATTTCCATAATTGCCTTGGCAGGAAGCCCACGTGTTCTCGTGGCAGAGCTGTGAATATTCCATGGGATGAAGGAGCTGCTTGCTCAGCAGCAGTGCACGATCAGCGGGAGCACTTGGTTCTTTTATAAGTCCCCTAGGAGAACAAGTGTGTGCTGAAAAAAACCTTCAAACCATCCTTAAAGATTCACATTTTCCGATATCTCAACTTGTCCAGTTTCTTTAGAAAATGAGAGAAGAATAAGGGGAATCGGACAACAGGAAAGACCTGTCCTGCTTATCTGGGAATAAAGTTTAATTTCTGTTAGAAACAGCTAGGCTTTGTGGTGCAGATTCTGTGCAAGGAATGGATAGATGCCATTTTTGGTGTATGTGCAGACATAATACAAACGCTTCTCTCCCATTGATTTTTAAACAGCAGTGGTACAGGCTGGCAATGTGTCAGTGTTGGGCTGTTGCTCTCAAGAGCTCATACAGGAAATTCAACCTCTGTTGAATTTTGCTTGCCTCAAAGGGGAGACCTTTTCTTCTGAAGGGGTTTCTTGGAGCTTGTTCTGTATTGCTAATCATGTCGTTAAGATGAGGAACAGAATTATCATGTATTTTTAACTAGCTTGTATTTTTTTCAAAGGGATAGTTCTTTGGCTTTGCATTTCTACTGCCTACATTACACCATTTTTCAGAGGATTTCTCATATCAAGTATTTAGATGGCATCTGTACTATTCTTTCCTTTGAAAACAGAACACTTTTCAGGTTTGCATTCAATTTGGAGAGAGTTTTGCATTAAATTGCTACATGTTTCATAGAACTTGTCAAACTTAGCAAATTTTATGTAGGATGAAAATCCTCCCTTGATGTGAAGGAAATAGAGATTGTCCACAGTAGGCACATTATCAGGGTAGCATTAATTTTGCTAATCTTGTAACAGTGTTGTGGTTTAAATTGTGTCAACACTGGGTACCTGAAAGCCTAAGGTCACCGTACTTACTGTAGGTGCCAAAAAGTTCTTCTGTAAGAAATGATGATGCAATCAGGGTAATGTTATTTGTTGCAGGTTAGCCATTACAAACATAGCTTTCTGCCCTCTGGAAAAAAATATTTTCAACTTCTGGCTATACATTTATTTATTTGTTTATTTTTAACTAAGCAAAATAGAGGAGGGACGAAAAGACTTCTTAATCAGTTGTGTTTGGATTTTTGTAATGTTAAATTTAAAGTTCAGGAATACTCACTGGAATAAAGGCTTTATGTTAGTTTAAAGTTTTGGAAAGGCAAAACAACCGTTTTTAACTGTTGCTTTGTTATATTAATATCTTAGTGGCAGTCTCCTTTGATGTGAGGTTCTGACTTCTCACAGATTTGATAAGGAGAAATATCTTACTAAATATTTCAAGAGTTGATAGGAAGCTTGGCTAAAGGCCTGTGTCTGGATCCCTGGAGAGCGTTCAGATTTTGCCTTTTCCCATAACATTAAACTTGGATAAAAATAGGTTGATTGCAAGGTTTAATCATGTAATGTACTCTACTGGGAATCTGTTTTCAAAATGTACTCAATTTTGATATGAAATCCACCAATTAATTTGCTATCGGCCTTGGAGCTTTGTGGCTGCTGTTCCTGGAGATGAGTTGTTTCGTATCGTTCATAGTGGTGTAACATCAGCAGCTAGAAGTCCGTTTTCTTCATAGGGAGCTTTTTTCATCCCTTTTCTTCACAGTGAGCATGCTTGTTAAAACATGCCACTGGTAGTGCCTAGACTACTCAAAAAAATGGAGGCATCTCAGTTGTTTTTCACTTATTTGAAGGCTGAAAAAATGGAAGTATTTGAAGACTGGAGCTAAGAGCTAAATTTTATTAGCTGGTGCTGCTCCGTGGGGAAGGTCAGCCATTTTATTCAACACGTGTATAAAATATTGCTCAGAAGAAATATGTATGCAGACTTACCTGTAGCATCCTGAGGACACAAGGGAAGGAGCAGAGGTTGAGTTGTGTGCTGAGCACGTGCGTGACTTGCTGCAGCAACCTGGGTTGTCCAGGTGGGACTCTGAAGAGTTGCGACTCACTGGGGAGCCAGCTGGCCAGGGAGCCTTTGCCTTTTCTTCCCTGGTCACGGCTTCCAAGTGTTGCACATTTTTACTTCGAGGCTAATTGCATTTATTATTGCTTACTCTCCTCTCCTTCTTTTTTTCTTGCATAGCTCAATAAGCAACAGCTACAGATACTGAGGGAACGTTTCCTGGCCTTTTTGAATGGGGAGACGCAAATCGTAGCAGATGAAGCATTTTGCAATGCTGTGCGAAGTTACTATGAGGTAAGTTATATGCTTTGTTTTCTGAGTTGTTTAAAATGTTCATAGGATCTCTTTTAATGCAGATACAAGGAATTGAATTTTAAGCTTCAAAGGCTGTGAACTTCCAAACCTTCTAGAAACAGCTTCCTCCTCCTCCAGCGTTCCTGGAGTTGAAATCCACTGCCTGGGCATAAGAGATAAACTGAACTGGAAAATATCCACCCTTTTTGAAGAAGGAAAAGAAAACCAAGTAAAGACAAAACAAATGTCCCTGATGCTAAAAATCTTTCTGGCAGCATTTGATACAACCAGGCATCGCTATCTTTATCTCCATATGTCTAGGTTACCTCTTTTAATCAGCACTGCAGTTGTAAGTTACCATCTTGAGAAATACGTGTTCTGATTTTTAGTTACCGTGCAGAGTTCTTTAGAGAGGAACCTCCTGTTCCCTTCTTTCTGCACAGCTGATCCAGCTCTCAGGTTCTGCTATACCTCCTAGGCACATCCAGTACCTACAGCCACCAGTGTAGATCTTTAGATGTGGTTTTAATTGCCCAAGGGACAGGTCCCATTCCAAACTAAGAGGACAGTTCATTGTCCTTTTTGTAACATCAGTAGCACATGGCTAGAGAATTTATTTCTTACTCTTAGTAAATGGTACTGCAAACTAATTTTGTCTCATCTAACTTCAGACTTGCTTAATGAATCACAAGGGCTGTATGCTAAACTTGTGTTTCTTTTGAAGGGTCTTCCTCCATATTTCACTGTACCACATATTTTTTTCAAATTTTTTAGCTTTATTTTTTATGTATTATTTTTCCTTTGTCAACTAGTGAATGAAATGCTAGTGAATGAAACTTTTCTTCATGGAGAAAAAAAGATGTGACTTATGCCCTAGCTTGCTTTTATCTACATTAAATCCTGTTGCACAATAAAAAAGAAGAGGGGGCGTGGACAAATGGTTTTCCTGTTGTACAGAAATGTGAGAATTCAGTGCAAGTTTCTCCAAATCACAGTCTGATCAGTACTGCAGCAGTTGAAATGAAGGAAATCCTCATAAAAACACTTATGAAATGATGGGGATGTGTCTACCTTAGTTTACAAGTCTGCAAGTGAAACAAGAATATGAACATTCACGAGGTACTATGTAGGGGTGCGAGAACAGTATTGTGGTGGGTTGACCCTGGCTGGACGGCAGGTGCCCACTGAAGCTCCTCTGTCACTCCCTCTCCTTAACTGGATAGGGGAGGGAAGGTACATGTGGATATCTGTTCCACTGTTAACCTCCACAGGGTGCAGGTGGATATCTGCTCCACCATGGACCTCCATGGGCTACATGAGGACAGCCTGCCTCACCATGGTCTTCACCACGGGCTTCAGGGGAATCTCTGCTCTGGTGCCTGGAGCACCTCCTCCCCATCCTTCTTCACTGACCTGGGTGTCTGCGGAGTAGTTTCGCTCACATATTCGCACTCCTCTCTCCAGCTGTAGTTGTGCATTTTTGGTTTCCTCTCCACTTCTTAAATATGTCATCACAGAGGTGCTACCACCATCACTCATGGGCTCGGCCTTGGCCAGTGGCAGGTCCATCTTGGAGCTGGCTGGCATTGGCTCTATTGGACATAGGGGAAGCTTCTAGCAGCTTATCACAGAAGCCACCCCTGTAGCCCTCCCCACTACCAAAACCTTGCCATGCAAACCCAATACAAGCACAGAAGTTGCAAGAAAGTAATCCTTATTTTCTGTGTAACTGATGAAGATGTTGACACTGGGAGGAAGGACAGTTGGAAGATGGTGCAGGGCAAGGCCAAGCTAGTTAGCTGCCCAGCAGTAGCTTTCAGAGGAGTGGGATGTCTCAAGATGCTGAACGTGGGGTAGAATTGAAAAGGACATAATGTTTATGGGTCTTTCTTTCAGCAAGCTGTGTAAGAAGCTTGATATGTTAGAGAAAGTAGCCTGCACTTTGGAAAGGATGTGGTAGTGAATGAAAATTATTTTAAAATAAATGCCTAAACAGTAACTGTCCTGTTAAGATTTACTTTGTGTCTCTTGTTAATGAGATTTTTTTGGACACATAGAGAACTATGTTTTTCAGTTTGTCTGCTGATGCAGTGAAGGGCTGCACTTAATAATCTAAGATAGACCCATAAAATGGAAGACTCATGCTCCAGCTACTTTCAGCCATTCACCACTTCGAATTAAGTGTAGAAATGTTCTAGCTGTCCAGTTTCAAACAGAGGAATCCAAAAATTTTAGTATCACTGTCAAGGCTATAATGACACCATGGGCTAGTGGGATCTTCATCCCGTGTTAATACACCATGAGCTCAGCTACCAGCTGTAATTTGGTTCTTTACTCTTTTTTTGTTGTTGTTGTTTATTCCACCTCCCCAGTTCCTTTTTCCATTCTTTCCAGAGATTTCCTTGTGGACTTGCACAGCCTTTTCCGGTTGTGCAGTTTGAGTCAGTATTTGCTAGTCATTTTTAATTTCTTTTCAGGATTGTGGTGGATAGTTCCAATATGCCATATTAGATTTAACGAACTTTGGTGGAATCCAGCTGGAGACTTAGTTCAAACTACTGATTCTCTTCAATGCACTTTAATCAAATTTTATACATCTTAGCACGTATTCTCATGTCATCGCTTATATGTGTCTCTTGTGCCTTTTTCATTTGCTTCATTACCCATTTGTTGAAAATATTAATATCTATTACTTCTTTGTGTGTTCAGTTGCTGCCGTGCTCTGATGCTTTCTCAACTGTCTTCTGCATATGATCCAGCACGTCTCCTGTTCGATGATGTTACTAGTTTGAATTATGGACATCTTGCTTGTTTCTGTCATACAGATCTTATGAGCTTCAGTGTTAATTTCCTTATTCTTTAGTTGCTGAACTACAGTTCAATTTTATCTGACATGGAAGGAAACAAATACGTGGTCTGCACAGTAATAATTTTACTCTGAAAATGATTAATTTGCCTTTAATCCTATGCAGTAGTCATGGTTTGAGACTTATTACAATATCGCTTGCAAAGCCAGGCTATTCTCATTACTGTAGTTGATTTTCCACACTGAACTCTTCAGCTTTGAATGTGAATGAGAAGGTTTGTTTGGGGCATGTGACACAAATCCTGTATCACCAGTTGCAGGTGTTTTGAGTCACTAAATCTGTCTATAATTACTGGGTTTGTTCTGAATTTGTCCTCTTAAGAATCTAAGAGTAACTTCCTAGGATTTAGAAACTTATGATAGCTCAGTCTTTGATTTACTTTTCTAGAAATATTTGCTGAAAGAGTAATTTATTTACTAAATAAGTAAATACGAATTTCAGCATCAATTTCACTGTGCTGTAAGAGAGTCATGCTCCCGTGTCAGAACTACTTGGGAAGATTTACACTCGTCAATTCTGTTGCCTTGTCCTCCAGCATTGTCTTTTGTAATGCTGCTGTGGTTCTTAAGACTTTCTATTAATATTCTGGCACTGCTTTTCATTTATCTTAAAAATCTAATAGGAAAACAATTCACAGGAAAAGTTGCATAAACTCTTTAACTCCCCAGAAATGGTTATTTTCGTGTTCTGCATAATTTCCCCTTAGCATCCCACTGCACTTCCTGAAAGTCTCACTGAAATTTAGCATGATACATTTTTGTATACATATAATTAAGATTGTCTTGAGAAATATTACCTCTTCCATCCTAGTGTTAGAGAAGGTATGGAAATGTTTACAGTTCTCTTTCTGTATTCATTCTCTCAGAATTAACACAGGAAAATTTTTTTTGTGGAAAATTCCATTACAGACATTGAGCCAGATTCTAATCGGTAGAACATCGTTGGTGATGCTTTTTGGAGAAAGAGAAAAATTGCAATCATATGGCAATTTATTATGAGTAATTGGATTGGACACACTGCTAAGTGTAAAATTAAGTGAGAAAGTGACTTGTGAAATGAAGTCTTTCTTCCCGTATTTCAACCTAGTTTTATAAAAAGTTACCAGTAAGACAGTAGATAATCTTCCATTCATCATTTCTTGCACACTCTTTCATGAAGATTGGAAAATGCTCTTGTGTAGAGCCCTAAGAGATTCATTTGCCACCTTTTATATTGTACATACTAAAGGTATATACTTTTAATATGTATGTATATACCTTGGGCTAAACTCACAGTACTAATTCTTGAGTCTTGAATGTATGCAGTCTTAGATATGAGTGAAATGTGTGCAAAGAACTGTAATGAATGTTCGAAATACTGCAAAACCTTTTCCAATATTGTAATGATTGCAAGTTCTCAGGTTTTCAACCCTCTGCTTAAAGCATTGTGCAGCTGCAAGAAATTTTATGTATTGCTGTTTTTCCTGTTTTTCTTGCTGCCTCATTTTAAATACGGGGTTCTAAGCCATAATTATTGCATGCTGCTTAAATCTGAATGTTAAATGCAGGATCTGTAGCAGTTAGCACTATGAGGGGTTTTCAGAATTTAAAATCAGACTTAGTTCGACTGTACCTCTTTGCCTGTAATACAGAGATTATATTTAACTTAATGTCTATTTAAATTCAGGTGTTGTAATCCTTGGCAAATTAAATTGTTATCTGCCACTGTGAGGCAATAGGAAAGAACTGAGGTATGGCCAGTAGCAAAAATTGATGAGGCAGGAGATTTGTGTACTAATCTAGCTAATAGATCGGCACTGCCTGGCTGTGGGGCGGGTTTAGGAGGTTTTAAAAAAAAAGTGAACTTAAAATAGAAAACAAGCAAAATCAACAGTAAGAAACAGCAGAGGTCCCATGTCATAGAGTCATAGAATGATTGGGTTGGAAGAGACCTTAAAGATCATGTAGTTCACCTCACTTGCAACGGGCAGGGACATCTTTCAATAGATCAAGTTGCTCAAAACCCCATCCAGCCTGATTTTGAACACTTCCAATGATGGGTCATCCACAGCTTCTCTGGACAGTCGGTTCCAGTGCGAGGTCATCGTGTGAGGCAAAGGTGGCCAACCCCAGCCTTGGGCATATTCACAGTGGTTGATATTGGGCGGTTAAGGAGTTTGAAAGTTCTACAGAGACTGAGAATGAAAGAAAATCATATATAAAATAATCCTGTGAACATCTGCCAGTGTAGATGTACCTGTGATAATATCACTGTTTCTTTGTTTTGATTAAATCTGTGTGAGCATTTACAGGCTTCCTGAAAGTGTTTGGCCCATAGTGGAAGCACATGCTAGTGTGACAAAAGCATTGATCATTTCTTGTCCTTATCCTTAGAAAAGGATGAATTGTGTTTATGTTTATTGGAGCTTTCTTATATGAAGACATTCAGATGTTGGGGTAGTCTGAAAAGGAAGGAGTGAAGCAAGGATGTTATTTCTGCCTGTTATTATGGAAAACTTGATCTGAAGGTTTTTTGCACGTATGTCAAGGAACTGAGGGGCAAAAGGATCTTGCTGATGAAATTGCAGAAAGGAACTAGCTTTCTGCACTAAGTGGTATTTTGGTTGCTTTTACAGCTTGATTTTTAGTATTAGCTATTTTAGGTACACAATTTTTATTCAAGGCAACAAAAGGCATAGTTGATCCTGATGAATATTTCAGGGATGAAGATGACCCCTAATGGAACTAAAAAGCATTCATTAGAATCAAACCGTAGTACACATAAAATAAATAGTAATTAAATGTTGGAACATTCTGGTTTGATATTATCAAGGCAAAATAATGGTATCAGTAGATTAAACATTTATTTAAATACATCAGGATAATAATTATAGAAGCTAACAGGGTTTCAGGGCATAAATCCATTGGTTTCTGCTTTCATTGTTTTTCTCTGAAGTCATAATTGACATAAGTACGTATTGAAGGATATGGGCTTTTTGCTCTGTTCGGATCCTCTTCAAAAACCTGAATACTAGGTCAGCTTGGGATTTATTGTTGATACAGTCTCATTTGGAGAAGCTGTTTCAACAGTATGTTTTTGTACGTTAGCTTTAGGATAACCTTGTGTTTTGCCTTGTGAGGGAGCCTTTCAACAACAAATATGTTTATAGTTGCGCTTACCAGCACTTACACATTTAGTTTCCTTCCAGTTGCTTTAAAACGGTGGCAAACTTGAGGTCAATAAAATGTTGCATGTGGACTGTTATTTTAGAGGTCTGTTTTAGGCCAGTTCTTTGAAAAGCTTCATGAAAATGTTTTTAGGCCACCTCCAAGAACGAGGCATAACAAAGGTTTACCTAGGTCATCCATTTCATTGAAGAAGCTCTAATGCCTTCAACGTTTTGGATTAGCAACCACAATTTGGTGAGTAATGGGGATTGTCTCAGTGTTAGCAGTCTAATTATTTTCCTCAAAGAAGTGAGGGGGAGATAAGATACAACACGTTAAAACATGCTTTGCATGATACAGTCCTCTTCCGTGCTAAGGAGAGACCTGGTAGGGTCGAATTGCAGGCTTTGCCGTGCACAGCTTTCTCCTGAGAGAGTGTTACTGTGTTGCTCTTGCATGGAAAGTGTGTCAGTGCTGAAATCCCCTAGTCTTTTGCTTTACAAATAGCTACATGTAACTATATTCTTTGCCTTTTCAAGGACTGGAAATCCCACTTTCACTTCCACCTGTATGGTGTCAGAGGCGCAAAGCATTTTGCTGTACATCTGCAGAGAACATAATTGCTAGCTGTTGAAACTGTGTCTATCCAGTCTCTTTGGACACTGATATTTGTAGATGATCATTGTTAATTTGACTGAGGATGTCATTCATAGAGTTCCCGTGTTAGCAATACAGATGTAATTATAACAGACCTGTATTTCAAACTTCTAAATGAGGTAGGTGGTTGACAGATAGAGTTTAGTGCATTAATTGTACCAATCCTTATCTTTGTAAGCAGTGTATGCTGATAAAAGAGAGGATGAAATGGCTCATTTAATTTAGATTTTAAAAGAAATCCCAATAACGGCATCCTTCTTGTTCATTTTGTGACCACTGTTGTTCCTTGCAAATAAGGAAGGCCTGGTAGGTCTGACACTACACTGCAGAAGTAATTAGTGTTGGGTGGTGAGGTATGTATTTACTGTACTAAGCATTATGTTTACTTGTTTATTAGGTAAATTCTGACTGTCTGTTAATCTGAACAAGCCAATTAGAAAACCATGAATGGCTCAAAACATTACACAACAGTAATTTGGTCTGCGTTACTTAATTATTTTTCTCCTAATCCTAGTGCTGTTTTACTTGGTCTCAAAGGAAAACAAAACTTATCTGGACGTTGGCTTTGCACAGTTAACAGTACGTTGCACTGAGACATGGACTATACACATTTTTGTTGATGCTGTCTTCTGGGCAACTGAGAGCAGTGGAGTTTTTTTCAGCTAGCCTGATACTAATAAGAAATGTGACAGTTTAACATCTTGCAGAAATCTTGAGGAGATACTGAAATTTTATTCTCTTTTTTCAGTTATTTGGAAGGATTTCTTTCACTAGATGGTGAAAGTATGACATCTCTAGATCTTCTTAAGTTATTGTTCCTGCTGCCTTTTCCAGATCTCAGCACAAAGCTGACCTTAAGGCCCCTTGGAAGTGGAAATAATACTGCAAAATTCATTAAAAGAGTAATGTTAATATCAATGGATTTTCCTTTGTGCCTTTATGAGGGGAGATTTAGTTAGATATTTGGAAGAAATTCTTTACTGTGAGGGTGGTGAGGCACTGGAACAGATTGCCCAGAGAAGTTGTGGATGCTCCATCCCTGGAAGTGTTCAAGGCCAGGCTGGATGGGGCTTTGAGCAACCTGGTCTAGTGGGAGGTGTCCCTGCCCATGGCACAGGGGTTGGAACTAGATGATCTTTAAGGCCCCTTCTAATCCAAACCATTCTATGATTCTATATTGTGATGGCTGTGTGTTCCAGTCAGCAGTATCTCAGGGACTCTCCAAACTAATGGGGAGCAACAGGACACTTTTTTTTCCTCCTTTCAGCAGTCAAATGGATATTCAGCCCTATCTCTGACTTGCTGTCTTTTTCCATGACCAAAGGGAGACATGTAGTTTCACTTGAACTTGAAGTATCTGGATACAAGAGAAGTGAAAATTTCTACAAGATACCTGTGGACTCTGTTTGAGCCATAGTTAGTCCAGCCAGGGTCTTTTGTTTCCTGACTCTATAGGCGCTGGGATTTTCTCACATAGCTTCTTTTTGATTAGAGATCCACTATAGAAAGTTGCCATATTTTTCTAATTAATCATTCCACTGAATTGCAAGCAACTAATAGCTAAAATATTTCTTGATCTTAAAAACAAAACAAACAAACAAACAAAAACCCCAAACCCAACCCACCAAGTAAACAAACAACAAAGGAGAAAACCTGCTATTTTATGTACCGTTAGATTGCATTTCTAGGGCTGATGTTTACTCTGGATATTATTTCATTTACTCTTAGATTTCTAGATGGTGAGACAAATGACTTTTGTTTGCATATTTTGATTGAACCTCTCTGTTGCCATTTTACTTTGTGA
Source organism: Dromas ardeola (assembly GCA_013398915.1). Taxonomy (NCBI): domain Eukaryota; kingdom Metazoa; phylum Chordata; class Aves; order Charadriiformes; family Dromadidae; genus Dromas; species Dromas ardeola. The sequence goes on from VYZM01018155.1 coordinate 390,660, forward strand.
TAGAAAGCTTTACCTGTCAAATCCGTAGAGGTGTGTGACTTGTCAAAATCTTTTAAAGTAATGTCTTGGAAAAGTGGCATTTTGTTCTTAATGGCGAATTGATAATCTCTGAATAAACCAAGCTAGAGAGAACATGGCAGTAAAGGATAAAAAAGGTCAGCAAATTGATAGTTGAAATCCAGAAGTCAGTAAATGAGAAGTGAGATTTTAAATTCTCACTGATCTCTCTCAACCCCATTTCATTTCTGTTCTATTGCTAATTTCTGAAGACAACAACAAATTCTTATATCCTGAGAATTGTGAAGGCAGAACACAGACAATGGTGGTGTAAATATTTTCTTAGTGGTTGTTTTCAGGGTTTGATTGATCTACATTTCCCACCACAGGGTACTGTTGAAAAGCCAAATTGGAAAACGAGATTCTTCTCAAGCTTTTATTTTCTAAAGTAAGCTTTGTGGTGCTATAGAGATGACTTTTTCTACTTCAGGTTTCCATAAAAAGGTTTTACTCTTCACAGAGCAAGAAAGAGGTTTCTTCAAAGTTAAATCCAGGCATAATGTTGCTATCCACCCAAGATTCTCAACAAGAAACAACGTTATCTTAAATGGAGCATACTGAGAGAAATAGATTCCCCAGTCTGTTCCAGTTAGTAAATGCCTGCTTTGAGCACCGCTAGTGAACAGTAACTACCTCATTAAGGAAACTGTTCTTCTTTCCACTTGACCTTGCCATCAAACCATTTCCCCTAATTTCCTAGTTCAGTTTTTCTTACTAACTTAAGCTCATTGCTTAGCTTGCTGTTTTTAAATGTAAATTGTACAATCTCTTCTTTTATTGTATTACCCTTTGTATAAATGGGTCTGTCTTGTGCCTCGTTAGCAAAACAAAATTGCTGAGCAAATTACATATTCTTAAACTGTAGTAAATAACTTAATATCAGGCATTTGTTATGGTCCTTCTTTGGACCTTTCACTTTTCTTATGTCTAAATTAGGGTTCCAGACACAGCTCCAGATCCTGGTGCAGTTCTGGTACCTTGTACTGCTTTATGTTTTACTTCTGTAATTCCTCTAACCCAGCAAGGTGATGGTCCTTACAGAAGTGAGTGATCAGCAGGGATATGAATTTTAAGGCTGATGTAAAAAAAGAAGGATTCACAAGCGACTGTACCAGGATAGGAAGTACCGTGGGCCTTGGTGCTATACCTGCAAGTGTTTTGAGCAGGTGTGATGGACAGCTGTACGCAGAGCTACCCTTTTTGTAACACCTCCGTTAGCTAGTGCAGAGCTAGCTTCTGTCTGCCTGCTTGCCAGCACGTTGTCATGGAGGTGTACTCCAGCGCTCGGAGCCGAGTCCCACACAGCGTGCCTGCTGGCACAGTTGGCAGTGACTGCCAAGATGATTAAAGACAGTGCTGCTGTCTAGTATTATTTTTCCCTCTGAAATGAAATAGTCAAAAGATGCAGTTCTGCATCTGTATTTATAGATTCATTTGGTCCTGGATGTGCATGATTTCTCTGGACATCTTTCTGTTTCTTCACCTTTTCATCAGTGACAGCAAAATAAGTGTTAAGGTGCTCACCTGTGGCTTGCTACTAGGCCAGCACTTCCCAGCTAGAAAACTGCAACTGGGTGCTTGGGACTTGTGAGCATTGCATACCTTTCAGTGTTTTCCCTCAGTTTGGAATGTCAGCGTGATGGTTCACAGCCCAGCATGAGAAAATAAATAATCTCCCGGGGGTGAGACTATGATGGTTTTGTTACATTCAAGTTTTCTGTTCTTGGCGTACCTTTCCTAAAACTAGGAAAGGTTTTCCTCTGAGAGCAGCAGGCATCCTTTGTTTGCATGTGTTTGTATCTCTGCAGTTTCACTATGATAAATATGCGCCATGAGTAATGTGTTATTCTGCTCATCATATGCAGATACTACTGCAGCAGAGCCTTCCAAGTCTAAGAGTAAGAAGTATTTTAATGAGAAATCAGATTTTATTTTCAATGAAATCCGACATTTTCTCAGACCTTTCTTTCTGACCAGCATAAAATTAGCCACAAATATGTACTTTTCTCCCTGTTTTGAGTCTATTCACTTGCAAGTCTTCTATAATCTTCCTTTGAACATTAACCTTAAAAGGATTATACCTTTGTCAGTTTATGTATGTAATTACAGCTTGTTTATTTTGTCTTTCTTAGTTCCTGTCCTTGGTTTGTTTATGTCCAGACAGTCTAGAATGCTGTGGTAGAAATCTGTGGACAAATTACAAGACTCAGTATCCTAGTACCGTTCCTTGTCTGTTTTACTGGTTGTCTTGGAATGCAATTCGGTTTTTAATGCTTTCAAGGGTATTTCCCCTATAAGTAGTTAAATTAGATGGAAACAAAATGAAACAAGGCAAAGCAAACTGTCTAGTTCTGTAGTGTTTTTCTTGCACTGTCGTAATGAGCTGTGGCACATGCAATGTGATCAGTAGTATTGAAATATCCATGTCAAACCACTTTGGTTTTACTTTCTCATGTGATCTCTTTGCACCTTCCTCAAGGGCAGTAGTGCAGCAGTTTCTTATTTGAGATAAGTCTGCAAATTAGAAAATTTCCTTTATTTTTGCCATTAAGAAGTAATTTTGTAAAATCTAACCTTTTATAATGGAAAGCAAGTTACCTTTTTACTTGTTTTTTTAAGCTTTTGGTATCTCACTAAAGCTTAGTGGAAAACTATGAAAAAAAAAATACATAGCCAAATCTTTTACAAAACTTGATTTTAAAAAAAGGCAATGGACAATTACAAGTTTTCCAAAATTAATAACTTCCAAGCAGCAATATTGTTTCAGATCAAAGTCCAAGGAATTCAATATCCTTTGTCAGATATTACAAGATCAAAGGAGATGTCTGATGAAAAATACCTGGACAGGGGAGGCCCACGTGATGATTTCCATGAGTGTTCTCCCTGATTCCAGTCATCAGGGCTCAGGGACATCCTGTACCTGGCCACCTTTCTATCACTGGTAACAGCATAAGGCAATTAAGCAAACCGAATCCTGTGCCGCATCAAAAGAAGCGTGCCCAGCAGATCAAGGGAGGTGATTCTGTCCCTCTAATCTGCCCTGGTGAGACCCCACCTGGAGTACTGCATCCAGTTCTGGTGTCCTCAGCATAAGAAGGACATGGACCTGTTGGAGCGAGTCCAGAGGAGGGCCACAAACATGATCAGAGGGCTGGAGCACCTCTCCTATGAGGACAGGCTGAGAGAGTTGGGGTTGTTCAGCCTGGAGAAGAGAAGGCTCTGGGGAGACCTTAGAGCAGCCTGCCAATACCTAAAGGGGGCCTACACGAAGGATGGGGAGGGACTCTCTATGAGGGAGTGTAGTGATAGGACAAAGTGTAACGGTTTTAAACTGAAACAGGGTAGATTTAGATTAGAAATGAGGAAGAATTTCTTTACTGTGAGGGTGGTGAGGCAGTGGAACATGTTGTCCAGGGAAGCTGTGGCTGCCCCATCCCTGGAAGTGTTCAAGACCAGGCTGGATGGGGCTTCGAGCAACCTGGTCTAGTGGGAGGTGTCCCTGCCCATGGCACAGGGGTTGGAACTAGATGATACTTAAGGTCCCTTCCAACTCTAGCCATTCTATGAATTACTTAGTTCTCCAATTTTATCTTTCAACAACAGGAAGAGCTTGTTATTACTGTGTTCATATTCTGTGCAGGCAGTCTTCGGTGTCTGGAAAATGAGACTTGCAGAAATTTTTAAAATGTTTCCTTTTCTATTCTCACAGGTTTCTCAGAAGTTTGTTTTGGGGAATAGGAAGGAGGAATATGGGTGAAGTTTTAGAAGCCCTGTAGTCTTAGCTCCAGAATCAATTAATTTCCTTGTCCTTACTGTAGTGGAGCTGATTTTAGATGCTATCCATGAATTCGTTCTCTGCTTATGTTGAGAGAGAATGATGGGACTTACAGAAGTGATCTTAAAATACAAACTTTTTTTCTTCTGGACAGTGGCATCCTGTCCTAACAGGATGTTAGGACATACATAAAAATGTTCATACATACAAACAAACGTTCAGTTATGAAGAGACCGGCTGGTCCTTGGGGCCCCAGTAACTGATGTAATTTGTGTAGCTGGAGAAGAAAGTTCTTTTGAAATACAGGTTCTGATCTGAGGCTTGCAGCAGTAATTGGTGATTAATTGTAAATGATCCCTGTTGCCTTATTCTAACTCTCAGCCTTCTGACTGTGCTTTAGACATGCTTGAAATACAATTGAGAAAATTAAACAAGGGAACAAAAAGAAGTGATGCTTTCCATTTAGCTACCTCTGTTTCTCTGCATGCTTTGAGTTGATGGGTCTTCTGTGCCTTGCTTCTGGCAAGGGACTCAGAGGGGAATAAGAGTGAGCATGTGCCTCAGTGTACTGGGAACCCGCAGCTCCACCACAGCTGTGCAGCTCTCCGTGATGCTTTTAGCTCTCTTTCCCTCTTAGACTACACAGCACATCCATAAAGGCTCACTGGGAAGTAAGCTAAAGCTTTCATCTTTCAGCATGAAAGAGATTTAACATTTTTCTAATCCCAACTAGCAGTGAATACTGCTTCAGAAAGCCAGTCTCTGCTGACGATGAACTGATGAAGAAGGAAAAGGTAAAGAGTGTCCTTCCTCCCGTCTTGGGTTCTTCTTTGAGTGCATGAATCACTTTTAACTGCATTTTCCCTTCACTTCAGAGAAGGGCTGAAAAGGATGGACTGTTCCCCTATTTTTATGTTTGCATTTCCATAAACATAACATTGAAATTAAAGACGAACTTGAGACAAGTAACTACCTAAACAGAAATAAACTTCTTTTGTATCCTGGGTGTGACATGCAGTGTTGACTACACCAGCAGCGCTACATCTTCTCCATATTAGTCATGTTCATCTTACTCTGCAGCTCAGTTGGCACTGTGGTGCTTTTTTTCTTTGTCTTTTTTTTCCTCCTTCATATGAGGGTTACACCATCAAATCTTTTTGTCTGAAGGATTTTCAAATACGCAGAGCTGCATGGCAAAAACTACACCTTTGTCATTTGCTAACAACACATTCTGTTGGCATGTGATACCTCAGATAAGGTACAGGAAAGCTCATCCTTTTGCATGTATCATCTGAGTGAATACCAAAATCAGCTGCAAATCCCTTTCCCCTCAGCTGTCTCCTCAATGCAGTACCACTGTTGGGAACCACTTCTCACCTGAACCTAAAAGACTCTTCCCACTGCAGAAGCGCTCCTGACACCACCATTATACTACTCTGGGTGTAGTATAGTTCAGCACTGATGTTGAACCTCAAACTTAAAGGAAAAACAGAGTGTAGACTGAAACTTCTGTTCAGTGTGAGCAGAAATGAGAAGTCCTCCTTATTGCTGCTAGTTTAGAGGGGGGAAGAACACCTTTTTTAAGGAAAGCTTTTAAAATGTACAGAAGTTAACAATATAGAAAATATTGCTTATAAAACAGTCTGCAAATTTAATTTTTGGAGGCAGTCTTGATTTGCCTATTAGCCTAGGTTAGAATAGATGTTAATGAATGTTAACTTGATGCTGTTAAACTGTCATAAAAGGTTATGGTTAAACAGCAGTGTGGACACGTTAACAGCTTTTAGTAAAGACAAGTTTCCCTTGCTGCACAGCAGACTATGACAAAGGAGTTGATGAGTTAGGGGGGGAAAAATGTCTACTTTCCCTGTCAAAATAGTGTTATAGCTAGCCTGGTGACAGCCTGTGAGATGGAATTTAATTTGTTACCTTCAGCACCAAAAGCATGACTCCTGCTACTTACACTAAAGGAGCGTTGCTTCTTTTTTATCACCTTGTTCTCTGCATAAAGCAGGTAGCAGAAAGGTCTTGTTCACCTGCTGCATGTTTAAATGCCATTGCTTTGTTTGAGGAAATGCTCAGGACTTCAGTGTCCGGCATTATTCTGTTTGGATATCAATGTAATAACAGAATAATATTTATATTAAGAATATTTAACTAATGGAACTATTTAGCTCAGTCTTTGTTGGTTCTTCAGAACATTTATTTATTCACCTTTAAAATAAATTTCTAAAATATGCAAATCAGTGACCATGAAACAGTTGTTATTCTGCTTGAAATCAGTTGGGGAGAGAAGCCCATTGCACTTCAGAGATTTGGAATAAGAACAAAATACCTAAAGTACTGTGGAGTGGTTTGGGGTTTTTGTGGTTTGGCGTTTTTTTTTCTTATTTTGTTCAGTAGCTGAGTAAGCATTATGCTGAAAGAAGGTAAAGTGGGTCTGAAATAGGTAGCAGCTTTAAAATGGAGGTCTGAAAAAGCCACAATGACACTTTTTAAGGTGATTCCTATAAAAATGTTCTTGGAGCTCTTGAAGTAATGCACACGTAGCTGTGTGACCCAAAGTGATCCAGCTGTTACCTGTCAGCTGGATCATGGGTCAGGTGACTGCCCTGAGCATAGCCCAGTAGTGAAATAAAATGCATTAATGAAGAACAACTACAAGGGAGGCTGTTTAAATTTGAAATTCAGCACACATTTAGCTAATTAATAGAGCTCCAGCAAGGGACTCATCACATTAAAGTCTACAGAAATTTACTTATTCTGGACTACAGCAGCATATCAGGCTATATTTTGCAGAAACACTAAGGTTCTGGTGCTTGCATCTGGATTGGCAGGGATGTTTAAACTAGAAATCCCCCTCAATTTGTTAGAAGATCTGTGCCAAGTTTCAACACGTCCTGTGCGAGGCCCAGAAACCCGCCTTCTCCCTTACGTGGAGGCTGGCTTAATATTTTTGGAGTTCCTGAATAGTAACCAGACATGGTGCTTTAAAAACCAGGATTTAAAATGGCTTTTCCCAGTGGTCATCTGTTCAGTTGAAGGGGGAATAACAGACCAAAACTCTGTGGGAATTTTATGTGCAGTTATTTACAGTTCTAGCATAAAGTCTGTGTTTTACACAGGAACTGCTGGTGCTGCCTTCCCTTCTGTGAGGGATGGGATTGATAATCAAATGCATACTCTGCAACAGAGGGCTAATGAACTTAAATGGCAAGAAGCTGCCATAAGCAGAGCTGAATGTTTGTTTCTTCAAATTTGCATGACTAATTGGCAGCTGATTAGGAGAGCTGAAAGCTAGGTGCAGGAAAATAAACTCAGTGCAGCAGAGGGGAAGTATTGTTACAGCATTTGGGTAACAGGGAAACTTCAGCCACGTTAAAAAAACTATCCTTCAGAAGGGTAGATGGAGTGGTCTCTTAGGAACCCAACGGGAATAACTTTCAGCTGAGTTGAAATGGGTTGCCACTCATTTCAAACAGTGGCCATGCTTCTGCAGCATGCTGCTTAACTGTGACAAGAAATCTTGTTGCTCGTTCTGGTTTCCTTCTCTGAGTGCTCCTGTTGTCCCACTCCTGGGTCTCTATGCCATGTTGGATGGATGAACTGCTCACCTGCACGGGGTCCCGGCAGGCAGAGCACTGGCCCCAGGGGATGCTTCTGGATGGGCTGTGAGTTTTGTAGCTGGTCTGAGACCTCTGCCGTGCACAATGCATCCAATGCTGCTGTGTAGGGCCCCTCTGTCTGCTAACAGGATCCTGAGACATGCTTCTGGAAAAGAAACTCTGGCCAGGGCAGTGTCTGCTGTATCATACTGATTTACAAACATGGGAACCAAGAGTAGGGAATGAAAGGGAATGTATCCAGCCTCAAGGAAAAGATGTAAAAAGCAAACAGACCCGCCTGCAACAAATCCACCTCAAGCACCCCAAAACATAAAAGGCAGTAATTATGTTTAAAAAATAGCTCTAATCATATATGTCTTGTGGCTATGCATATTTTCTATGTGAGAGCAAGAATGGAAGCAACGGTCTGAAAGATAAGAAATGCAGAAAAATTAGCTTCACAGATAAAAGAGAAGGCATCTCATGCAGGCTGCTGATATAAGTTTGAGAGTAGAAGAAACTTGAAACTTCTGTTTCAAGGATGGGAAAAGTTATCATGGAAAAATTATATTTAGATGGCTTTGGTTGGAGATTTCATGTAGCTGGTTGTAAAATACCATCAGCTTTTTTAAGGCTTCTTGCAATGCTTTTTCATATAGGATAGACTTCTAAAGTGACGGAACTCTTTTGGGTCATGTAAAAATAGGATTTAAAGAGTAGAATTTCCATAGCAGCATTCTGAAGCTTGTCCTGCCTGTTTAGCTGGCCCAGTGCCTTGTGCTGGGAGCTTTTCAGTATGTTCTTGAGGAAAATGTTGTGAGGAGGAGGTTTGTTAAGAACTAGCAAAAGTTTCAGCAGTCAGAGAGCTGTATGAAAAAGACGAGCATCACCTAAGCCAGAAAAGAACTAGGTTGCTGGTACCTAAAATTAGAGAAAGATTGTACCAGATTTTTAACAGTAAACCGCAGGAGAAAGCAATCACTTCAGGGTAATATTCTTTGTAAGTGAAATCATAACATCATATCTTAGGAAAAACATTTGTAAAAATCAGTTACTAAATAATAAAGAGCAATCTAAAATGTCAGTTAAGCGAAGCATGTTAATTAAAAGCTGAAAGTAATTTCCAGTAAGTTCAGCCATAAAATCCAAGTGGGTAGTTGTACAAATGCTCCCTGTAGTCAGTGGGAGGGGGCAGACATCTTCAGGAAGGTGCAGCATATTTTCAGATGGCAGGGACCAAACTATGATCTGTAGAGAGCAAGTGATAACTGTACAGAGGTAGGACCACTCAAGAAAGAAAACAAACCCATAATTATTCAGTATGACTTTAATTGCTGTCTACTGCTACATTTGTTCCATCTCCAGAAAAGGATATTGCAGAACTAAACGAGACATAGGAAAGGACATCATATATATACACATATATATATATTCATGTGTATATATTTTATATTTATATATAAAACAATTTGTAGCTGACAGGGGGTCTTCAGCAAGGCTGCTGGAGTAAATGCAACTACTCTTGCAGTTCCTGAAGGGCAGCAAAATCGCTAACTTCCTGAAGCTTAAGAAACTTATAAGATTCACTGGTTAGGAGGGGAAAAATGGATGTGGAAGATTAAGACCTGTTTAATGAAAGTTGATTACCCACAAACCTTGATTGCAAATATGGTGGGTGAAAGCAATCATATCCAGGAGGAAGAAAACCCTGCAATTAAAGTGAGAATCAGTGTAAAACAGCTGGAACTGGTAACAATCAGTATAACTGAGAATATATGAAGCATAGGAGATTGATAAGAGAAGTATTCATTGAAGGTGGAAGGAAAAAAAAGAGAAAAGCCATAGTTACCAAGGAAAAGATGCATGTTCCTGCCTTTGATTTAGCACTTCATATGGTTTATAAAAGAGAAAAAAAAAAAAAGAGCGCTACAAATTAAAATGCCAAAGGTGTTCCTCAGCATTTTTTGTAACTACTGCCTGTAACTACTATTAAACCAGTTTCAGTCTAGCAGAGAGACATAGCTTTTAGATATTTTTCTTGTTAACACAAGAAAAAAATTAATATGGGAGTAATTAATATGACAGTAACCAACTCTTTCGCTCTTTGGGTAGACTTCCATAAGAGCTGGTTGATTTGAGCCTTTAAGATCAGAATAGGTACCTCATTTAAATATAAAGTTAAATAGAAAGTTAAATATAAGGTAGGTTTCCCTTGAGTTATCAGACTTAATGCATGGTAACTGAGTAAGATTCCTTGCTTAGAAGGTCAGGTGTTTGTTTTCTAATGATGAAAACATGATCATGTCAAGCTTGCAAGCAGTTTCTGACTTTAGGAACTATAATAGCAATAGCTCCTCCAGAGTTTTTATCTATTTTCCTGCTGAGTAGCTGTTGGCATTTCATTTTCTTTAAGTCTTCTCTCCAGTGATTTCTTCATGTTCTTGTTTATGTATTTTAGATTAATTGATCACTGGTTAAAACAAATTAACAGGCCTTGGAGGAGGAATAAGAATACAGACTGCTGCCTCCCAGGTGGATGTTGTAATATCATTAATTTGGAAAGCCAGCTTCCCATGTCTCAGCTGTAGTAGGAGGATGGAGAAGGTTCCTTGACTGAGGACAGTCTCCTCATTGGTGGAGAATTAATTCTTCTAAGAAATAAGAGATGTGGTTTTCATTCTCCCAACCCCCATCACCTCACATTGTGGATAAAGGGACTTCTCATTTGTGTCTGGAAGAAATCATTTGGCCATTTCTCTCCAGGACAGTGTTCAGGACTGTGGGGCAAGTTAGGTCCTCCAGCTTGATGCTTGACAGTTGAGCTCTGAAGAGGAACAGGATTTTTAGTTATGATCCCTTTTCTCTGTGTTTAGACATCTGTGCACCGTGTAATGTTATGCCACACCTCCTGCTACACTGATTTAGCGTATGGAGGCACCTATGTCAGGGCTTTCCACTGCATTGTAAATTCCCACCATTATCGCACCAGGGTCCTTCTGAAGTCTGTCCTTGAGTTATCCCAGCTCCTCGCAGTATAGAGGGCATCTGTGGCTTCTCTGTTTGGCAAACGTCTGTTTGCCACAATTACTTAAATAATGGATGATTTCAATAAATGGACAGAGTGAAATTAGGGTTTTTTATGTGTAAGTGTTTTCAAAGACAGTGGTTTGAGGACCCATTTAAGGCAACCTTAGTGAAAGCTGCCTGTGGAAGGATTTCTCTCCCCCATCTCACCTTCCCTTCTGCACAGCCATGCTGTGAGCTAGACCTGTCTGAAAACTAACTCATGGGCAGTGGTGAAGCAGTTTGTTTCAAAAATTATCTGGTTTTGTGTTATTTTATTAATTTTCAGCTGGATCTGTTCCTTGATTTATATGACTGGGTCGTGTAAACAAGATCATCAGCAGATCTGAGTCAGCTGAAAGACAGCCACTGAACACTTGATGAGGAATTTGGGCAAGAAGCATGCGCTGTCTTTTGTTAGCTGCTAATCTCAGGTTGCTTTAAACATTTCTGCTCAAGACTGCTTCTTGTTCCTAACATTTTAATAATTTGTGGGGGAAATTGAATGAGAATATTATTGGCCTTGTTAGATGTCATTATTTAGGTGACAAAGGCTGTGTGTTCGTGTACACACATACGATAACTGAGACTTGATCACTTAGAAGAACTATTAGTTTAACGTTCTTTTGGAAATTTATTGGACGACAGTTCCAGTGCTGCTTCACCTTTTTTCAGTGTTCTGTGACAGAGGTCCTAAAACTTTGTCCAATCAGAGATAGCAAATTTATTTTTTTAATAAAAGGCAAACCACCCTCCCCACACATACTTTTTCACTTGTAGATATGGATAATCATGACTCTCTTCTGACATGTGAAAGAGCTTTAGTATTATGTGCTCCATGTACTGTGTAGCTCGTGATTCTTGCAGACACAAAGTGAAGTGAACCCAATTAAACACCTGCAGGGATGAAAAAAGAAAAGTCAGGGGAGAGGCCACCTCTGTGTGCTTGGGGTACATATCTATAGTACGTTTCTGTCCTACTCCTATTTGCACAGATTAGAAAATACAACTTTTTTTTACCTGCAATGTTCCCAGAGTTCCCAACTAGATAAAATGAGAAAAACTGTCCTCTGATCTTAATTGAAATACCAGAAGAGGTCATCTGAAAAGATGAGAAAGTCAATAACTCAGTTCCATTGGGTTTTAGATTGATGACATTGATTTCTTCTCTACGGCTGTGTTGGAATCAGAAGTTCATATTGCTTATATAGCATTTAGACTAAAGTCTCGTCAGTATAATGGATTATTTTGAAGCCCTCTCCAATCCTTCAGTTGTTTCTTCTCTGAATAATACTGCAGAATGTAGGCTAGGCCTCAGGTTTACTCTAAAATTAAAGACAGACAAAAAACCAGGAGGTGAAGCATAGTGAATATGAGCATAATATCTAGAAAGTTCTAGCAAATTAGGATTAGCTAAACTACTTCTGGACTGCAACCATGCAATATTTGACAACATGTAACAAAACTGCATAATGTTCATAAATGGGCACAGTTCATAAACAGTGTTTCTGATGAATAAAACCATGTTGTGGAGGAAGCATCTGCATTTGTTTAGTTTAGTCGTTACTTCTGAGTGTGTCTGGGCAGGCAAGAGAAAGGAACCCAGCTGTGTTTCAGTGGCTGCTGCACACCAGGCCAGGGGAGACCTCTGATGAGGGGAGGATCCATCTTCCTGGGTGGAAGATCTCTTGGCGATCTTCTAGCAGAGAGCAGACCCAGCCTAACAGGCAGTAAAGAGGAAAATTAGTTTCCTGGGGACCAGGAAGCCACTGAAAGTTTCTAAACTATAAAACAAAACTGTGGGAAAAGGGGTCTACTTTGAAGGGCTGCTGGACAGGAGATTAAGTTTTGAGTTCAAGGACTGTTTTATCTGGATTACCCAGTGCATCTGAGTTCTCAGAATTCAAAGTTTCCTTCTCCTAGATTACTATGTCAATTTTTTTTATAAGACATAGCTTTAGATATTGGAAGCTTTGATATTTTCTGGTGTGCTTGATTTAAACGGGAGGTGGGACAAAGTTGGTATAAAGCCTTACCTCAAATGGCATAGGTAAAGACAGCTGTTACAAAAGTAGCATCTTGCTTTTAATTAAGTACAGGGAAGAATTGATGGAAAGCTATCATGAATATTTATTCGAATTAAAGCCAAGATCTGGTCAAACTTCAATATAAATCTGTTTCTGTTGCTGACGTTAAGACATAACTGCTTTTGAAGTTTTGATTTAGGGTTTATTCAAACCTACCAGTGGCTGCTCAGCTGGGTGTTGTTTTGGTTTGGTATCAGTTATTCTTTGTATCTGTCATGGTTTAACCTCTGCCAGCAACTAGGACCACGCAGCCGTTCACTCACTGCACCCCCAAGCCCAGTAGGCCAGGAAGAAGAAGGAGGGGAAAAAATTTGTGGGCTGAGCTAAAGACAATTTAATAGCACAGCAACAGAAGAGAAAAAAAAATGTAAAAGAATGTAAAAAATAAAGTGATGCAATACAGTTGTTCACCACGTTATGATCGGTTGCCCAAGGTTCTCAATGAGAAACATTATCACCAAGCAGTGACTGCATATTCCTGCCCCCTCAGCCAACCCCCATTTATATACTGAGCATGATGTCTATGATATTCCTTTGGCCAGCTTGTCCTGTCTGTGCTCTCTCTCAGCTTTATGGGAAGCTGAAAAGTCCTTGACTTAATGTAAACATTACTCATCAACAACTAAAACAATATGTGTTATCAACATTATTCTCATAGTAAACCCAAAACACGGCAGCTCCTAGGAAGAAAATTAACTCTATCCCAACTGAAACCTGGACAGCATCTCAAAAGATCAAAGGCTGAGAGTGACAGTGAAGTTTTCATCCCTTTTGACAATGTGTTTATGAGCTGCCTCTATGATCATTTCACTGCCAGTCTCTTCCTTGATGGCATTGCAGCTTTAATTGCTTCCTGATTACAAGAGTGATGCTGCACCTTGCTCTGCGCCTGGAAGCTCCAAGATTTTTGGTATAATTTAATGCAGACAGATTCCAAATGCAACCTGCCAAAATATGTATTATCTTGGAAGTTAAAGATATTGAACTTGGCTCTGTCAGGGTGTGAAGAACTACCTGCCAAAACCAATTGGATGCGGTGAGCCAGGAGAACGAGGGCAGCTCCAGGTAATGCCGAGGCAGCTTTCTTGTATTTGCTGTAGCTTGCGTTTGGTGGTATAGACACACGCGTCTTCCTAGTTGTGGCTGCTCCAGTAGCACGTGCTCTGGGACGTGGCAGGTACTGCTACGCAGCCATACTCCAATGATGTGCTGGACTTTGTAATTTGTATCTAACAATCTTGTAAAAGCTCTTTCCTCCTTGACTTGGCAATAGAGTTCACTTTTTTTTTCTTGTTGGGCAGCTACGTACTTTGTGGCTGCAGCAAGTATTAGACTTACCTTGTAGTAGGCTGCCTGCTGTTATAGTTTTGTTCCTTCTCTTAATCTTTATTCCTTACCTGTTCAAATTCACCAGCTTTTTGCCTGTTTCATGATTTATGGGCTCAATTCTTAGTGTAAGGGTGAGATAATCTGAATCGTTTCACTGAGTGGAAGCATTAATTCTGCAACACCAACAATACAAATTCTAAATACACGGCTTATTGCTTTTTTACTGATTTTTTTCATTACCTAAATAGTGATTAAGATCTGTAAGCAAATTCCACAGTAAATTAATCTGTTTGAAATATAAATGTCTTACAAGGTACAATCATTTGTAGAAGTGGCCATGATAAGGAGGCTGCTTCTGGCTGTCATGGAACTTATGATTAAAATAAAAAACCTTGAGGGATTATTGTAGGCTTTTCAGAGCATCAAATTAGAAAATCTGTGTTTGAAGATGGCAGAAGGCTTGTGGTATGAGTAATGTGTTTCAGAAGTTGGCAGACGAATAGTGCAAATGTTTCCAAATAGCCTGACACAGAATTGAGTTACCTTTTTTATAAAAACTACTTAGATCACTGCAAGTCTGCTTCTTAGATAAGTGGGAAATATGTTTTCAGAATAGTCTAGAAGAAGCCATAATAAAAATGAAAAATCTTATGCATTAGTGGAATTATGACTAGAAATTGAGTGAAATAACAAAATGAAAACTAAAACGAGAAGAATTTGCGATCAGACTGTGGTTTTGCAGTGTTCAGGATTTAGCCTTAGAGGTGACAAGAGATGTGTGCCGTTCTCTCTGTGCATTAAATATGTATTAGGATGTTGACTAATAGGCTAGTCACAATAACCAAATAACTTAAGCCTTATCGTGTTGTAAGTAGCACCGTTTTTACAGCAGGAGGGTAATGTTTGTTTGCTTATTGCATTTGATTTGTATACCATTTGCATTTCTTGATAAAGCTCTTGACTGCTTAGCTTGAAAATATTTTTGAATATCTGTATAGTTACTACTGGCATTTAAAAGAAAAATAAGCATACCTTCCTGCATCTTTCTAGTTTATTGGAACGGGTGCCCATAATTGGAGAAAAGAGAAAGAGATGAAGTCTTGTCACTGCAAATTTGAAACCGGACTAAGAGAAAACTGGAAAAGGAAAATTTCAATATCCCGGTGGTGGTGGTTTTCCTTTCTTTTTCCACCCTCAGTTCTCTACCCTGTACTCATTGCTGGGAACTGTGAAGCAGAAAGGTTCTGGGCTTTGAGTTTTTTGGGGAGGTTAGAGGGGTGTGCTCAATTATAATTAACGGCCCTATGAAGCATTTAATTTTTTTTTTCCTGCTTCTATGTGTAATTGTCCAACAAACCTGTTTGCAGGATCTTGAGATACACTGGATTGGTAACTAGGTTCTATTCCGTGGTAAACAACCAAAGTTATCTCTAATTAAGAGGTTCCTCTGACTCTAACAATTTCAGACTGCCCCACTAAATGCAAATTAAGTTTCATAGGTTGTTTTGCTATTAGCAGCATCTTCCTCCTGAAGCACAGAAAAGGGAAGGCATCGGGGTGGAAATGCTGATGGGAGGAGGACAAAGCTGCGTGGACATTGTCTTCCCTGTTGCCCTAACAACAGATTTTCGTACCTCAGCTGTAGCATCCTTTTGGACTTTATGCAATATCTGAACAGTGTGGGCACCACGGAGGTCAGGGGTGGCCGGAGCTCGGTGGGTAGCAATTGCTGCTGTAAAAGGTGGAGGCAGTAACTGGCCAGTGTGGCTGTAGGGAAGTTACTGGTCACTTTTGTGTCTTAAATTTTTTGCTTAGTTAAATCCTTGCCATAGAATATACTGCTAGCCAGGCAAAATAACTGATGATTGTATAAAATTAATAAGAAATTGAAGGTGTTTCTGCCTTGGGATGATATATTGAAAAGTAATCTTTAAAATGGTCTAGAGAATACTGTAAAAGAGTGAATTAGTATTTTCAAAAACTTAAGTACTCTAAAGAGAGAGCAAACTATGACTAAGAAGCCTCAAAGTTACCATTAAAGCTATTTGGACTTTGACATATAATTGGAACGCATAAAAATAGTCTAATTTATAAAAGTTTGCACTTTGCATGCTAAAATCTAGAGGGATTAAACTGCAGACCAAATGTTCATTAATCTTCCCATTGAAGCATTGCTGTCTGAAGCGTAGCCAGCTGGGTGATTATTAAATCTAAAGAAGGGTTTAAGATTCAGAATGCATTTTGGAGCTTTTGTGTGTATTATAACTTTTCTACCAACACCATGAAATGATCACCCTTGTGAAAAATTAATCAAGGAAAATGTATTGTTGTTTTTTGACACACAAAGATTATACTTTACAGTGGGGGAGAGAAGGGAATGTATTTATGATAAAGACTGACTTTTTAAGAAAGTTGTATTGGAATAAAAATATGTATAAGACTACAGTTGACAGCTAAATACTACATGCCAATGGCTTGGTGTCTAACAGCTCTGTATAACCTCTGTACCACTTTCCAGAATAGACATGCATTATAATGAGTGATGAGATGGTATTGCTGTAAGAGAAATACCCAGACAAATAATAATGCATTTTAAGTGGGAAAACAAAGCAAACAATTCCCCAAGCACTCTTTTTCATGATACATTGTCCCTGCCTGCATTTTCTCTCATTTTCCGTTATTCATGTCTTCCTCTTAAAACAGAAACAGTTTGAAGTACAGATTGTCCTTTCCTAAAAGGGGGCAAGGAGGCAATTTCTGTAACACAGAAAAAGGGGCAAGGAGGCAATTTCTATAACACCAAGTATGTTGTCATCACAAAGCAAGTATTATCTATCACTTCAGCTTGCACTTAAACTTGACTGTGTTGTTCCATCCTTTTTCTCCCAAAATCATTTGAAGTCATCTGTTTAGCCAGTTTAGAAACTTTGGGAAAGCATTGTCACCATGTGCCTTGAGATGCTTTGTAGAACGGTCTGGACAATGAATCTTTGTGAGCTTCTCTGTCCTCGTTGGGGAGAGAGAGGTTCCACTAGGGAGTGCTTCAGAGCAGAGCCTGCGTTAAGTGCTCTGAGTTGTCCTCTGGATGAGTGTGCCCTTTCCCAGCACGTGGAAAGGGATCTAAAATGGGTGAGTTACATAGCTAAACATGGGTTGTAGGGCTGTTTGTCCTTATTCTCCTCTGAATGGTTCCTTTCTCTTAGTGCATAAATACAGGTGGAGATACAATACTAGGACTTTTTATTTTTCTCTTTGCTGAGAATTTAGACATTGCTAAGTTATGAAGTAGATGGGGTTTTACTCCTTTAATCTTCAGGGTGGCATCTCTTCCTCATTTACTTGTCTCCAATCATACAGCTTTTGACGTCTACAGCAGTTTTTACTTTCTTTTCTCCTCTTCAGCCTATTTGTTCTTGCTTCTATCATTTTAGTAATAATGGTATTATTTTTTTAAACAATCCTAGTGGATTATCCAAGCAGCTATTGGGTCATACAGGAGACAACAAGTGCAGACTGACTTTCTTTTTGGTTTTGGGATGGGAAGTACGTGGCTGTGGCCTTTCTGGGAGATCTTTCTGCCACTTCTGGACGCTACAGATCCTCAAAATCTCTAATTCTCAAAAATACTGCTAAGACGATGTTACTTTTCAAGGGATGCGAAAGAAGTTTTTTCTCAGATGGAAAGAGGCGGAGTTTTCCCATGTATGTATTGCTTCCTTTAATCCTGGGGATCATAGTAGGAGAAAGATGCTATATTAAAAGATGAGACATCATCAATAAGCCTTGCAAGGCTTAAGAGGGCCTACTCTTGTCATTGTTTTCCAGTAACTCTCCAAGTTTTGCAGTATTCATGGTGTGTCAATTCTTCTCTAGTTTCCTTAGAACACAGAGTGAACTCAATGCTTGAAGCTTTCACTCCACGCAACAGCGCCCCTTCCACCCCACCAAAAAATAAAACACCAAAACTAAATATTATAGGGAAAGAAAGTGGCAGGTAAGTTTTCAGTTTTCTGATACTTTTTCAGTTGCTAAAACAGAGAGAGAAAAAAAATAATGTTATGTGATGACATTTCGGGTGGCTTCAGACCAATTTCTATTTGCTCATGTGCTTTTAGAGCATTTGTCTGCACTGGCAGAATCCATAAATTGGAAATGAAAAAGCAATCTTGGTGAGTAAAAAAAATATATTCTGAAACAGTATCCTTTTCATTTTAAATTGAAGTATTTAGAGTGGTGGTGGGGAATAGGGATCTGACTATATAGGCTGCCTGGTATTATGTTTAAAAATAGAGCGACAGTAGTATGTTCGTTCAAACTAAAAGCTATTAATCCATACTTAGGTGAAAATGGTTAATGCAGGAGAACGTTA
This sequence comes from Dromas ardeola, assembly GCA_013398915.1. NCBI lineage: Eukaryota > Metazoa > Chordata > Aves > Charadriiformes > Dromadidae > Dromas > Dromas ardeola. The sequence continues at coordinate 408,945 of VYZM01018155.1, forward strand.
ATGAAGAGGGAAATGAAATGCCGAATTGTTTTCATCTCTGACAAAATGAGAGCAATGCAGTACCAATGATGAAAACTGTCACTTAACTTCCACTTTTCTGTCAAGTGGAATAAAAATTAGAATGACAAGTGACTCTAGAGAAAAATTCAGTGAAGTGAAGGACTGTTTTCCCTTCCTTATTATACTTGCCTATTTACTTAACTTTTTTCCTCAAAGTTAATGCAAGAAATTGGATTTTATATTTAGAAAGATTGTATCCTAAGAGATAAACACTGTCATAAGAGATAAAGTGTTAGGTTTTGTTATATTTTGTACAGCACTAAATAAACACCAAAAAGTCAGCAAAATCCTTAGCAAGGTGAATGGAAATGTGGGCTATTGATTTTTAACAGCTGTGTGTTTTTCTCAAGTTCGCAGGTACCAAAGCAGGTAGTTACGCATAAACTAATCATCATCTGTGATTGTGAAATAAATAAGTATGCTAAGTAAATGTGTTTTCTAATCCTTTCGGCATGGCTGTGTTTGCTACTCATCATTTTTGTGTATATATTATTTTGTGTATATATGTATATATTAAAGTCTGTTTCTTTCAGTCCTCAGTTTTCTCTTTCTGCTTTATTTCTAGCTGCTTTTATTGTTCTTCACCTTCTTCCCTCAGTCAGGGTTGGACACCTTCCTTCTGGAATTTGTTTGCTCGAAAACGAACGGGACTGATAGTGCAGTGAGAGTAAGCCTTCTTTCAGTGATATCTGCAAGGCATGCTGTGTTACACGTTCAAGTTAACAGCCTTTTCCTGGCTTATGGTAGCTAAGATAGACCCTTTGAAATTCTTGCCACCTGGAGCTTTCCATTGGTCCCTAAAGGGAGGAGTTGTGGTCAGGCAAGATCCGCATACTGGGGAGCAAGTTTTCAGATCTTTTGTAAAGAGGGAAGAAACTCTGGAAGCAACATGTTGATGAGCTCCTAATGCCTGATGAATTTCACTTTACTAACTAACAAAATGCACTTTGGCAAAAAGAGGCTTTGCAAATGATTTCTTTGCCAAGTAGATGGTGATGAATATAACCAAGAACAGTGAGCACGTTGCGGCCTTACACAGTGGAAGAAGTTGTTCCTTACCTGGCCAAGGAAAACCTCTGCTTTGTATCTCCATGCTGAAATAGTTTCATGTCTGCTTTAATTGCCAAGTCTTTAATAAAAGGGGAGAACAGCATAGGAATAGGTTCTTGGTAACTTATCTGGCTTGATGACAAGACAACCCTTGCATTTAATTTGCAAGCAAGCAAATGTGCACTTTAAAGCATAAAACTTTTCTCCCTCCCTTTGGGGTTGCGTGCTGTTCCATGTAAAATTCTTCCACTTGTGCTTATGTTCTGTATCAGTCAATAAATTAAAAAGATAGATGCCTAGCATGGAGTTTAGGTTTCCCGTGCTATGCTGGTAATTAACATCTTCCCCTGGACAGGCTGACAGCTGGAGTACCATTTCTGTTTTGGAACTATTGAACTTAATGATTTATTCTAGATGCACTCTGTGCAGTCTGTTCTTTGTCCTATATCTGAAGGTCTTGAGAAGCATCCACAGAGATAATAAGTTTTTTTTAGCAGGAGAAGAGCCTAGACCTGTACAGAAACTGCTTAGTCTCCAGTGACATTTATGCATGTATTTCCACAGTTAAATAGGAATTATGAGCGGACCGTGTAAGTGTGATTTCAGACCTCATGGCATTGTCTACAGCAGACGTACAATATCCTAGCCAGGAGGAGAGCAGTATGCAGAGGGAACAGTGCATTCTCCCTAGCAGCACATCAGGTGCCCTAGCAGCACATCAGGTGTCCCAGTCCCATTATTGAACACAGAATTATTGAGACTTCTTTTAACAGCAGGCCGTTTCTTATGTTTCAACAAACCAAGCATCACAACATTTTGAAATATGCTGATCTATTTCTGATGTAATTTCACCTGTTTATCAGCTAATTTCTCCCTACCATAGGCAACTGGAAGACGAGAAGTCATTTTCGTAATTGCTTGCTTGTAATTACCCTCATGCAGGGTCTAGCATGAAGCTATACTCGAGCTTCATCTTTAGGGAGGGGATTTGCCTCTCTCTGGCTGCCAGCATTGAATATGTGGCTGTGGATCAGCCAGCACAGACCTTGAGCTATGCGAATATTCATTGTCTGTGTGAGCGAAGTCACTCATGAGGAAAGTTGGACCGCTTTGGAGCTGTACATCCAGGTGATATTTGGAGAATTAACTCATCTGGACTGCTGGTACCACCTGAGGGCCAGTACCACGGTGCACAAAGTCCCTCAACATGCTTCAGCCAGCCAGTCAGCTCTGGGGCTTGGTGGAAGGGGAGATGGTACTTCTAAAGAGAAGATAGCAGTGGCTGTAGCAAGTAGAGCAATTGCTAAAGTAATCCACAACTGCGCTCATATAGGCAACAGTGTATAACTTGCTATGTCTCATAAGGGTGCAAAAGCTGTTGTTGCTGTTGTCAGCCTTGGAAGGAGGATAAATATGCTTTTCCTAAAGGGCATCTGGATAACTTTAATAAATGAATCCAGGAGAAAACACTGCTTCTGGGTGAAATAATTTTGTGGATTTTTTTTATGGTGATTATCACTATAGCTCTGTTTGTTCTTGTGCCCAAGGCACGAGTATTGCAGTACATGAGTCTGTGAAATGTGTAGCCATCAGGAACAGAAATTTGGGAAGACTTTGGGCAATTGCTTGTGCCAATTTGACAAAGGAGACAAAGAAACAAATCCCAGTGCACAATGTTGTGTAGTATGCTTACAAGCATGTAAGCCTAGAGAAGTAGCACACATTTTAATTTGCAAGAGTTTGTTTTTTGGTGTTTGGTTTGGGTTTTTTACAGATAGTTTGTTGCTAAGGTGTGAGATGTGTCTGATGTGTGGCTATGATATTGTCCAAAAGAGTTGAAGAAAACAAAGTAAACCTTCTAAAGATTTCAACCTGTGATGGTTTCTGAATGATTACTCTTGATACGAAGAAATCATAGTTTAATATACTCCAGAAGGGTAGTAGATATGATATTTTTTAAAAAAGAGGAAAAATATTAAATGAAGATGATGCTTCTTCAGATGATGATGGTTTATTACATTAAGGTGAGAAAAGGAAATAAAATTTAATGTAATGTGATGTTTTAAGAAGATATAAAAACAAACAAAAAACTTGCTGCTAACCAAAATTTAAGATTTTTTTATTTCAGCATTTTTTCCCCCCAAATTAGGGAAGACTGTACAGTGTAGTTTACTTTTAGGAGAAGAAACCTGTGATTAACAAAATCCTGACAGAAATACTTGAAAATAGAGAAATAGGAGTTTGTTAGCGTGATTTCTTAAATGTGAGTATCTTTTGCTTTTAGCCAAAGGTTTTCTGTTCTGAAAACTTACACAGAAAAAGAAAAATGGCCCTTTAATCATTGAAAAAAAAAATCATAGTGCCTGGAGAATATTTGTAGGGTATGAAAATGAACAAGGGAGGAAGACGACCTGCAAGCCAGTCTTATAAATATATTTTTTTTCTAAAAATGTAAAAAATACTTCTGATTTCAAAATATTGATCAAATCTCAGTAAGTAGCTCAATTTCATAGAATCATAGAATTGTCTAGGTTGGAAGGGACCTTTCACTCATGTTCAGTAGCTAATAGTTATTAAAAGTAGTTATTAAAATTAGTTATTAAAATGCACTGGTGTCTGTTAGTCTCTTTCTAGAATATAAATGCTGTTTCAATGCCTAATGCAGCAATTTTATTCAACTAGCATAAAAATAATTAATACATACTATTCGATGTACGAAGCTATTGCCTAAGCTGTTTATTTTTGACCCAAAATTATCTTGTTCTTGTAGTCTGATTAGTTGATCAGACTAAACCTAATCTAAGCATCAACTTCATAATTTTTTGAGTGTTTTTTTTATTTCTTTCCAGACTCTCTAAGTGTAGTGAGAACATCATATCTGAAACTTTTTTCTGCAGCTCCAGGGTATAGCAGCAAACAGCGTTGCTTATAATATATGTTAATTCCTACTAGGCATGAGCCTTTGTTTTTTAAATATGTAGTTGTGGAAGCTGTTCTCCAAACTGTCAGAAGTTTTTTGCACCTTCATCGAACTAGCATTCTCAGTGCGATGCGTTGTGTGGTTTAAAAATATGGTAGAACTACTGAGGACTGAGTGACCTGATCCCAAAGAACATTGCTCACAGTAATGACTGAAATGGGGAATATTTTTATTCCTGTGGAACAGGAAGGACTTTGAGTAGTGGCTGAGAGCTGTTGACTGCGAGAGAGCTTTTGTATGAGAGGTTTTGAGGAGCTGCTGCAGTAGCAACAAAGGTGCTATTTAATTTCACACGGTAAATGTCCTATGCTTTGGTCTGCAACAAGTAATGTTTCTAGCATGGCATGATGATGCACGTCACATCAAATTTTTAACTAAAAACTTACTTCAATTCCTTTTAGTTCCTAGAAAGAATTATTTGCAGAAATTTTAGAGCTCAATTTAGCCCTGAAAATTGCTGGCCATTTAGAAAAAAAAAATAAATTCTGTGTGTCATAAACTCAAGAGTTCTTGTAACTGTAAGAAGGACATCAGGAGTTTGGGTGCAGAACACTCAGAACAGCACGTTAGAAACTTGAAAAGCATTCACAAACTTGAGTGTTCCTGGGACTTCCTTTTTGCCCTTGTTCAGTCTTTATCAAATAATGTGAATTGGAAAAGTTCCTCAAGGTGGATATATTGGGCTGATCAAAACTTGTTTTTTAACTATCCATTTTTTCCTGAATGCACTGTATGTGTTAATAGAGGGGGGATTTTTCGTGTTTGATAGTTTGTTAGCAGCAGATAACATGAAGAGTTTATGTTGACTTAGATTTAAGGAACCAACAATGATAGTAAAAGTTTAAATGCCGACTAACAAAGTTGGCATTTGATAGAAACAGGAAAAACTTCATTAAAAACTTTGACTCTTGTCAAAGTATTTCTAAATAATACGAGGATTTCCAAATGATCATGGCTTATCTGCCAAATCTAGTTCCCTGTAGCAATCGATTTTTGTGTCCCCACAATAACTTCTTCTGCTATTTTATAGTTTGCATTCAAACCTCTAGTACTTTTTTTTCTTCAGTTCCCCTCTACTGTTTGAGAAACTTGAGATAACATTTTAACACTGGAGGTTTTTGAATGATTATTTAATTAGAACTAAGTCTAACGGTCAGACAATCCAAATACAGAAATAAAGAGAAGAGCCAACAATGTAGTAAATGTACTTAATTAGTATTTTGCTTTAAGGATAGATATCAACAAAAATATTTTCCCAAATGGGGATGATTGGGCAGCACATATAATCCACATTGAAGAACAGAGCGGCAAACTACATTAAGACACCATAAAAGTTTATATATTTAATTGTAAAAATTAATGGTGCCAAGAAAGTACCACTCATGTTGTAAAGCATGTATATATCCCAATTTGTAGTCCTAGCCTAGACTCTGGGCCCACAGATACTCAGCCAGACGGGCTTTCTGGAACAACAGTGCAGCCAATAACTCCATGAAACTGGTGGCATACCTTTCTCCATATATTAGCAATTCCCATAAACTTATATATAGAATTCAAAAAAAAAAAAAAAAAGGCAGCCAGAAACCAGCTCAGAAGAGTTTTGAAACTGAGGAGACAAACTCAAGAAATATTACTGAAGCAAAGAATTTCGAATTTAACATGAAGTGTACCATATGTCTTTCAGGAACAGGAATAACAAGACATTTAATAGCTTTTTAATGCATCTTACTGTGTCAAATTTGATGCACATATGGTGCACTCCTAACCGAATTTCCATTCTCGTATGGTTTTCTGTTGGAAACAAAGTCTAAAAATTGAGTTTTTTCCATTCAAAAGTTATCATTATTTTTTAATTAGCTCAAATACAAGTAATTCATTTTAAAGATGATGTTACATTTTTTTTCCCTCAGGAAAAAATTCAGTAAGTTGCCATTCAAAAAGGAGTAGTACAATGAGAGCTGTAGGTCCAATGGATTCCTTTTCAGAACCAAGCATGTACTTTTTGTAGTCAATTTTTCACATCTTGGATTTATAGTTTGAGTAATTCCCTTTAATATCCACCGTATCTTTTGTGAAAGACTTATCTTGGAATAATTTTGGATACTTAATAAAAATACAGTTGTGAGCCGAAGCACTTCAGAAGGGAACATTTTAAGGTCAGGGATACATGCAAATTGTATTTTGTATTTGCATATACCTATATAAAAATTTATATAATACGAACATGCCATCATTTTGTCAATGGTACAGGCACTGAGTGTTACGGTAGCCCTCCCCTTCCATGGGTGAGTATTGAAAAATGGAACAGATTTTTCCTGCAGTCTCCTAGAAAATCAACTTAAAATTCGGAAATAAATTTTTAATTAGTCTGGTTCATCAGTCAAGGGAAGTGCGAGCAGCTTTTCAGCCCTTGCATTGTGGATTAATGGTTTTGAATAATATGACTGAAAGAAGGTAATGAAAGGTGAATGATAATTCTGATGATCTTGCAGTGTGTGTTTTGCAGATTTTTTTTTTTAATTACACTGATCCAGTTATATTGGCAATACATAGGGTCGTGTAATCTTGGATAAACATGAGATTTTGGGAGGAAAGAGCCTATAAATATTCTTAATTTAGTTCATTCTTCTGTGTCTGCTTTCTCTCATTGACTGTGCAAACTAATGTGATGGAGGATTTAATGCTGTTTATGTACAGTACAAACTAGCTGAAGTTTCTTTGAAGTCATCTTTTTAATTTTTTTTTTTCCTCTTTGCTTTCCAGTGTAGCTGTTGGAGGAATGAATCAATTGTAATTGCAGACTGTTAAAACAAGGAAAGGCTTAATATCCTTGTACCTGTTTGCACTGATAAGTTTTTATTGCTGAGTGGAACTTCTGATTATTATTTGTTTTGTAATGAGATTCAATATTTGTGTAGCATTTTTAGGAAATTAATATCAGCATTAATTGACAGTAACCATACCAGGTCCCTTTATGAATAAGAATTTAACCTTAGATACTTATGTTTCCAAAAAAGGAAATCTATCCTGGTACAGTTAGAGCATAAAATATAATTAGCAGATATTGGTGATGTTTGGTTTTTTTAATAATCTGTTTGGGCAAGTACTTTTAGGCTTAATATGCAGCCTACTGTACAATATCAATTAGGATATCCGTTGAAAGGTATATTTTATAAGTAAGTACTTTTTAAAATATGCTACAGGGAAAGATGTGTCAACAAGTACCGTAACTTTTAGAATCTGTTTTTCTTGATCTGTTTCCACCTGTGCACTCCTGTGCACCTGTGCACTCTGTTCAGCTTTTTACATCCTCTCCTACTGCTTTTGTTTTGTATTTTTCAAATGAAGCACAGTAATATTTTAGGTTGGTTGTTAAGTGCACCATCTTCCAACATGTGATAGCATAGGGAGTCAGAGCTCTACTGTGCTGTCATCTCCATTCATTGCATTTTCATAGCTCTTGGTGACTGAAATGATTATCTGAAAATGCATGGTTAACTGACCTTCCACTTCATAGCATCTGATTGAAGAGAGCGAACAGTCAGAAAGGTGACGGATAGGAAATCTGTTTAGGGTACATGGTATCACATCTCTTCTTTGCATTTCAAGCCAGGTGGTTCTCCCTCAGTTATCCATTCAGTGGCATGATGCAGGTTATCCCTTCTCCAAGGCAGACGTCAGTTGTTTACATGGCTGATCATGCTGCAGTGGTCATCTTTTCGTTGGTTGCATTTTGTAGAGCAACAGTTTCATGAGACTTGTTACTAGAAATGGGCTGGCCACGCACGGTGACTGGAAAGATCAACCTTGCCAAGGCCTGTGTTAGAAGAAGATAAGATTGCAACCATCCTTGAACATGGAAAAGCTCTTACAGAATGCTGATGCTCATTTAATTGATTTGTTGTTGCAATTTGCCTTGTTGTGTCTTAGAGTATGTGTAGTTGGGAGAGGGTTTTTATGTTTGTTTTTGTTTGGGATTTTTACACAGAGAATCCCTTGTTCTGTCTCCAGTATTGTTTCTACAGTAATAGAACCAGTTCTGTATCTTTGATTCTTTCTTCTCTCTATTATTAATATCGATTGTGGTGTTTCTCTAGTATTTTCTTTTTCCTGGATTTCTGTCTCATCTTCCATGAGATGCTTGGCTGGCTTAAAGATCATACTTTAACTCATACTCCTGAGTTTTGAGACAATAGCTTATCCATTAGTTACTTGTAAGTAACTTTGGACTTCTGTGGTTTTAATGGAGGAAAGATTATTTAAATCTTGTAGATAAGTTTTAAATTAGCTACTTTAATTCAAACTTCATTCTAGCTCAGCTATTGCAAATTTATGCATAAATACTTTAAAAGCTATTTAGTTAAAGTGCTTCTCCAGTGCGGAAACTTACTTTTTCAACATGGTCAGTTGTTTCTGTATGAAAATTAAAGCAAACTTGGCCTGTATAACTCTTCCTTATAAAGCCATCTTACATAGAGGCAAAATATTACATAGAAGTTTGTAATCCCTTCATAGGGGATTGCCTTGTGTTTGTGTCCATGACTAACTTTTTCTGTTTCTTTTTATTTCTTTTCTTTTCTTTTAAAAGGTATTTCTCAAGAGTGACCGGGTTGCAAGAATGGTCCACAGTGGAGGATGTTCTGCAAATGACTTTAGAGATGTTTTTAAGAAAAACATAGAAAAGCGGGTCCGAAGTTTGCCGGAAATCGATGGATTAAGCAAAGAGACAGTGTTAAGTTCTTGGCTAGCCAAATATGATGCCATATACAGGGGAGAAGAGGACTTATGCAAACAGCCGAATAGAATGGCCTTAAGTGCTGTATCGGAGCTGATTCTGAGCAAGGAACAGCTTTATGAAATGTTTCAGCAGATTCTAGGGATCAAAAAATTGGAACACCAGTTGATTTATAATGCCTGTCAAGTAAGTATTGGTGTCGCTCGGTTCTATTGTGTTCAGAATATCTCCCCCCCACCCACAGGTCAAGTGCTTCCTCCCTCTGTGCAGAAGCTTTCGGTTTTAAGTACAACTCCACAGTCCAAGGAGGTGAAACCTCTCGGGGAGGAATCTTTGCATCATTTGGTTGCTGGAGAGCACTTGGAAAAACGGTTTGCAAGAGTGTATGGTACTTACGCTACAGGGATCTCCTGACTCCTTTTACAGTGTCACAGCTCCAGTGATTTGGGTGATTCTGCAGAATGTTCTATGGTCTATAATATACCTGCATACCCTCGTATAAATTACATATGTATGTTTGTACATACATTTGTGTGCATGTGTATATATCTTTAAAAGAAATTTGCTGCCGTAAATAGGTAGGTGACAGGTGGTTGAATTCATGATGCTCTTTGGCCATCCAGTGTCTAGAAGTTCAGGATGTTAGAACTTAATGTGCTTCATTTCAAACACCATCTACAAAGCTAATTTGCACATTTTTACTTTGATGTTCTGTTGGATAAGAGTGATGTTCCCCATAAATTACTGAGGCCAAGACTAACAGTCTATTCATCAATCATATTTGGTTTTATATGTATAATCTGTTGCTAATCAGTAGTGTAAATGGTAGGTAAAAATATTTTATCTGACCAGTCTTCATTGCAGCTATAAATTAGCAGTTACTTAGGGAGGAAAAACCTAAAAAAAGCAAGGTATTTTTGAAAGTCTCGCAACCGACCAGCGTGGATGTGACATTAAACTGTGCTCACGCAGCTTTCTACACTGTCTATGAAATAGTACACCAGACTACAGATAAGCAGTTTTTCTTATATTATGCTGAAGGCTGGCTTGTAGTTATGGGCCTTGTGAATACGGGAACAAATGAGGAATCTTGGACATTGTTGCCTACTTCATTTATGGAGTAGTGTGACATGATTTCATGTAACTGTTCTATGATTGAAACATCTGTGGTGTTTAATCCATCTCAGGGTCATAGATCCAACTTTCATAATGAGAAAGTGTATTATTTTATTCTGCACCAAATTATGAGGGCTTCTGTTTTCACTGTGAGGTCTTTACTGACAGGGTGGACAGAGACTTCTGAATAAGCAGTATTTGGAATGGAAAAAGATAGAAAATATTTCTTCTTTTTTTCCTGTTTGCCCCATCTTTTTCCTTTTGCCTCTTAATTCACATACATGTATATCATGAAGCTAACCACTGGGATATACTGATTGGTAACAAGATGAAGAAGCACTGAAATCTTGGGGGATAATCCTGCTTATTTGGAGTTTTTTATATAATAGAACATAGAGGCACAGAATCATAGAATTGTCAGGGTTGGAAGGGACCTTAAAGATCATCTAGTTCCAACCCCCCTGCCATGGCCAGGGACACCTCCCACTAGATCAGGTTGCTCAGAGCCCCATCCAGCCTGGCCTTAAAAACTTCCAGGGATGGGGCTCCCACCACCTCTCTGGGCAACCTGTTCCAGTGTCTCACCACCCTCATGGTGAAGAACTTCTTCCTAACGTCCATTCTGAATCGACCCATCTCTAGTTTTAATCCATTCCCCCTAGTCCTACCATTACCCGACATCCTAAAAAGTCCCTCACCAGCTTTCTTGTAGCCCCTCCTTAAGATACTGGCATAGGAGAAGTCAGTTTGGAAAAAATCTCGGGAGGTCATTCAGTCTAACCTCCTGCTCAAAGCAGGGTCAGCTGTGATGACAGAGCAGGTTACTGAGCGCTTTATCCAGTCAGATCTTAAAAGTTCCAAGAATGGAAATGGACTGTGCAAACTCTGTGGGCAACCTGTTCAATACCTGAAAAAATGAAAAAAAACCTATTTTTTTTTCCTCAAAAGCAGATAACTTGATACTTATAGTAGAAATTCTGTATGGATTCCTCCCTTCTCTGGTGTCCCATGATTGCTAAATCTTACTTTGTATGATACTGAACAGTCAAAATCTGCTGTTAGTCTGTGTTGTGCCAGAGGAACACGAACATATGTGATTGTAGAGCTTTGAACAATTAAACAAAAAAAAATTCTTTTCTTTAGTCTGGAAGTGGTTCTGATGATACAGTTCATGAGGTTCTTGTGTTTGTCTACTTGAAGGCTTCTTTGTTTTGGTTCTTAATTGTAGGAATGTTGATGGAACAAAGCTGGTTGGCAAACGTCAACAAATTGTCTGGTTTTGGTCCATAACCTACAGAGAGACTGAAACATTTCAGTGACTTATTTTTGTCTTCTGCTGTGGTAGAACTTTGAGCATGGGATGATGTTCTTTTCTATTTTTTTTTAATTGAAAATTAAAGAGGAAATAATCTTGTGGTAGGTAGGAAGGGAAAGAGCCTGATCATCCTGATGTGTGCAAAGATGACTCAATGGGATTAAGAGAAGACTCTTCTCTTGCTCTTTGAGCATTGACGGTTGTAAAATCTCCTGTGCAGGTCTCCAAAGTACACATTGTTTGCCCTGGATTCATATAAATATTGGAGGATGGAAAGAAAGACAGACTTACCTCTTTGGAAGCATATATAGGAGCACCTACGTATTTCGAGCGGGGAAGAATTGAGAGGGAAAGGCTTCAAGCCTATACCCTTCTTGTTTGGGGTTCTAGCTTTCTGAAGATTTTAGTCTTCCAAGCAAGGATGAGAGTACTTTGCTAAAGCAAAAACTTTCATTATGTATTCCAACAGAGTTGCTACCATCCATACATTTTATATCCTATTCCTGTCGTCCAGTCAAGCACATAATACACCAAAGCTATGAGGAAAGTCTGTTGAAAAGAAAAAGGCAACAATCATAGCCTTCCCAGGACGTGTATTGCAGACAACAACCAGGCTCTGATAATGCAATCCCTTTCCTCCTTTGGCAAAATCCCTTATTTCTCATTATAATTTTAATAAATATTTTAGTTTAGGCTGTATCTTATTCCTTTCTATTGAGAGTGTATTAATAGAAGATGAGATGAAGTTAGACTTGGATTTCAGTCAGCACCAGCAGTTTTCATTCAGCCCTAGAAGCCTCTATCTGTCTTTATGAAAATGCTCACTTTCATTTCCCTTAGCCGCTGCTGTTTAGAATACTAGAGACTTGCAGATAATGATAATCAATAGTGTCTGGGAGCAGTCAGATAAGTGAAAGTCCGAACAGATGTTAAAATAGTATTTTTGATAGAGGTTTCGATGAGTTGGCTTCTAGCCTGCGCTTCTAGCAGAGAATCAGATATATGAAATTCTGTATATTTTGCAGCTCTGAGAAACAGCTGCAAACCTTAACAGCAAATCTATACAGTTATAATTTGTCCAGAAAATTCTTTTTCTCTCCCCCCCTTTTTTGTTCCTTCCAGCCCTTTGGAAATAGGAAACAGAAAAATGTCTTACAATGTCGATGATAAGAGTAAATTATCCTGCACCTACAGGGCTGCTAAGCAGACAGGGATGCTATTTGTAACAGTAGGAGGTATTGTCTGCCAGCCTCCTCCTTGTGACTTTCTCTGCATTTAGAAACTTTTTATTGGTTTTCAGCAGCTTTTGCTCCCCAGCATGGTCTAAATGGAGCATTTCCTTCAACTTCTAAACCCTTGGGTATCTTGCAGCAGATCATCAGACAATTCTGGTAAGGGTGTGGGTTACTGTGAGTCCACACAGGTTGCCAGTTTCTACCCTTTATATGACAGCAGTGAGAAACAGTGTTTGATCAATCAGCACAAGAATTTAATCAAAAAGAAAGTGAATAGTAGTAGACCAGCTCTCTGACATTGTCAAACACAGTCCACGTAGCTGTGAGAATTTTATGCATTTTTCTTGGAGGAACAACTTTTTGTCACAATCTTTTAACAAATGCTAAATACCTAAGCTTGTCCTTCGGTAGTGAACACTAATGGGACATTCACATTAGGATGTTGAAGACTTCTTCTAAGATCTTATTTTCAACTTTACAACTTAGAGAAAGGCTAGCAACTGCTGCCAACCACCTGTATCTCTTTGTGATTAAAAGACTCAATTTGGTAAGTGCTGACACTTTCACCTCATTTTTATTTACATTGTGTTGCCTTGAGCTGTTTTTTATGATAAAGAAATGATTGCCAGTTAGCCGGGACTTAATGATCTCCTTAACTTGCTTTTGAGATGCCTGACCACACTGTGCTGTAACGATTTCTTTGATTTATAGAGATCAAACATGATAAAGTCTTTTTTTCTTTTTTTTTAATTACTCACTGATGTAGAGGATGACTTTGATGCAGAAAGTCAAACAAAGTCAAACTCAAACTGATGTGTGGTCATGCACTATTATTACACCACTTCACAGCACCAGAATTTCTGTATCAGGTAAATCATTACTCTACACAGAGTTAATTTTATTTTGAAAGTACCTTTATAATGTTGACTTTTTTGGCTGATCTAAACCCCTTGTCTTGGGTGTGGGGAGGGGAGAACATCACTAATCTTCATAATGAAAGAATTATTGCAAGTCACATTCTGTTTTCTGACAGGTAATAAATAGTTTTGAGAATAATGTAACAGTTTTTAAGAAGAATTATTTGCCAAGTCTTCTACTGTCAACTTTTTGGGAATCCACCACAAACTAATTCTTCTGGAAATAGCTTTAGATGGTACTTTGCTGCAAGATATAATATTCTGTTTAAAAGCCTTGTATTGCTTCTGGTTCACGTCCTTTATTATCTTTAGCTTTTTCGAGATGTAACTCTTTGTATAAGTGTCTCATACTGAGAATGATGGACTATGTTGTATCTTCCATAATAAATTTTTGTACTTTTAATTATGAGAATATTTTCTGTCAAGAATTTCTCCTGAACTGAAGTTTGTTCATGGTGCTCAACAAATTGGACTGTTTCACCCAGCACTTCACTGAAATCCAGTTAATTATGCCATTTTGGAAATAATTCAAATTAAGGGCAATTTAATTTGCAACAAGGCCTTCATGACTCTTGAGTGTTTGTAGTTCTGATCCTTTGCTCAGTAAAATCATGAATAGTAGCAACGGTTATGTAACGGATCACAGAATTTCCCATACTTCTGGATATTTTTTTTAGAAACTTTCATACCCTGTATAAGTTACAGGGACTAACGCAACTTTATGAAGCATGAAGAATAATGATATCTTTGTACAGAAAGTTTCAATGTGGAGTTGATAATCTTCTTCTTGAAGTAATTAAACAAGTGTTAAGATTTCCCTTAGTATATAGACCAAAACTTAAACAGATTCATTATTTTTTTAAGTTGAGGCAAGGCACAGGAAAAAAAATTGTTTGGGCTGTATATTATACATATTGCATGACAGTATGTGTTCTATATCTAAGTCTTTGTAGTCCAAAGAAGAGATACTGGCTCTGTGACGTGTTAGAATGTGACCAGGGCTTCCGCTAAGCCACTATCTTTCCGATGGTCACCAATGACTGCCATTACTTATTTCATGATAAATTATACCTGATACAACAAAGTAACCTCTGAAAAATGTTGGCAAGGTCCATTGCTGTGTATTCCAGGTAGCATCAGGTGTTAGATAAGACATCCACTCATGCCATATTTTTGTTGGTCTGTGGGAGGCTGTAGAGTTATAGTTAGTATTCAGGTATCGACCGCATTTTTGTGTGGTAAATGTGAGTCTAGAAAGTTTCTGCACACAGTCATGATGCAATAACGGTATGCTTCCTTACAGAACAGGTTAGTGCTTTGTAAAATTCTCTTATGTGTCTGTCAACCTGAAAAGTGTTTCATGTTTTTGATGACAGAAACTTTCAAATGTTCACACTTCAGGCTTGTTCACNTTTCTCCCTGTTGTTCAGATCTGCCACTGTCTGTTCTTGATTGAGAACAGAACAATTCAAACCAAATTATTTCAGTTGAGAAATAAATTTTCATTTCTCACAGGATTTTAGATATTGTCTCTTCTACATGTGATGTCACTCTTGATTACATGCACATAGGAGTTTAATATGAAGTTATTTCAACAGTTATCTTTTTTACCTGTTTTGTTTTGGTTTTGTTGTTTTCTTTTGCTGAGCTGCTTCATTTGTCTTTTACCTCTGTTCGAGAGTTCTGGAGAGGTCTTGCTCAAGACTAAAGTTTCAGTGCTTTGGAATATAGTGCTGCAAGGTCAAATACTCCTCCTAAGATTACTTCTCTAATGGGACTGTGTGAGAAATCCAGAGCTAAGCTGAACAGTGTATATCAGGCCAGTTTGGAGTTTCAGCTTAATAATGGGAGTTCTGGTGAAAAAGAAAGTCTTGGAACGCCCAAGTGATTCAGTTCCGCTAACACACACTGATGATACTTAAAAAGGAGGAAAAAAAAAAAGTTTTAGCTCCTGTAAACAAGTGTTCTTTTTCTAAAGTAACAGTTTACTTTGGAAAATAGTCTTGTGATTGCCCCAAAGGGTGTTGATTTGTTCTCATTTACTCTAATGATAGAAGAATGATGGAAAGAATATTAAAGCATCCTCTGAGAAGCAAGTTACTTTTCTTGCATGTTTAAATATCTGACTGAACAACATTAAAAAGCCTTGCAAGTTACATAATGGAGAAGTATTTTGAAATATTTATGTTTATAGTTGAAGGAATACTGAGAAAATATCCGAGAGGAATGGAATGTTGGCAGCAGTTACTCATTTTCAGT
>VYZM01018155.1:425879-458371 GCA_013398915.1 Dromas ardeola
TACTTTCTGATTGATTTTTCCCTGTTCTACAGGGATTTTCTCCCTGTTGTTCAGATCTGCCACTGTCTGTTCTTGATTGAGAACAGAACAATTCAAACCAAATTATTTCAGTTGAGAAATAAATTTTCATTTCTCACAGGATTTTAGATATTGTCTCTTCTACATGTGATGTCACTCTTGATTACATGCACATAGGAGTTTAATATGAAGTTATTTCAACAGTTATCTTTTTTACCTGTTTTGTTTTGGTTTTGTTGTTTTCTTTTGCTGAGCTGCTTCATTTGTCTTTTACCTCTGTTCGAGAGTTCTGGAGAGGTCTTGCTCAAGACTAAAGTTTCAGTGCTTTGGAATATAGTGCTGCAAGGTCAAATACTCCTCCTAAGATTACTTCTCTAATGGGACTGTGTGAGAAATCCAGAGCTAAGCTGAACAGTGTATATCAGGCCAGTTTGGAGTTTCAGCTTAATAATGGGAGTTCTGGTGAAAAAGAAAGTCTTGGAACGCCCAAGTGATTCAGTTCCGCTAACACACACTGATGATACTTAAAAAGGAGGAAAAAAAAAAAGTTTTAGCTCCTGTAAACAAGTGTTCTTTTTCTAAAGTAACAGTTTACTTTGGAAAATAGTCTTGTGATTGCCCCAAAGGGTGTTGATTTGTTCTCATTTACTCTAATGATAGAAGAATGATGGAAAGAATATTAAAGCATCCTCTGAGAAGCAAGTTACTTTTCTTGCATGTTTAAATATCTGACTGAACAACATTAAAAAGCCTTGCAAGTTACATAATGGAGAAGTATTTTGAAATATTTATGTTTATAGTTGAAGGAATACTGAGAAAATATCCGAGAGGAATGGAATGTTGGCAGCAGTTACTCATTTTCAGTACTTGAGGTATTGCAGTATCCTTCTTACATTCAGCTATTGGGTGAGAAAAATTGGCTTTCACATCTGCATTTAAAAGGAAAACTTGAGTGGGACATCTGAAAACCATGAAAATATTCAAAGGTCTCCTTTTTCAATGTAAGTGTTAAGAAAAAACATTGAGGGGTAATTTTTCACTTTCAATCACTTTTAAGACAAAATTTACTTGTGGATTTTTTTATCAGAGAGCTCTCTTTGTGCATATGTGACTTCTGTTCTTGTGTTTTGTTTTCCACCTGTGTGAAGGAGTTGGACATGTATGGTATCTAGTAGCCTGAGAGACTACCAGCACTAATAGACTTCATTTTCTAAGTTAGCATCCTTCTGGGCCTGTTCTCCCCTGTATTACCTTTCTTGTTGTAAGAGGTGAGCCAGGCTTGACTGAGAATCAGCAGAGAGAAACTGAGAATTATCCATCTCCCCTGCTCTGTCTTGTGCCTCCTCTGAGGATTGAAATCACCAGCATTCGGATTTCGGCTGGAGATCTTTCTTTCAAGCTGTTCTGTTTTCTGAGATTGTCTTTGGCATTCTTTGAGTGCAGGAAAACAGCAGCAGAATGGGCATCTTAGCAGAAAAAGAAGTAAGGAAGTTGGTTTTGGCTTTGTTAAAGCAAATCCTTTTAAGCTTCTATTTTTTACCTTTTCCTATGTTTCTTCCCCAAAAATATTCTTTTGGAGCCTACATGAAGTAATTAACGGTGTTTTGACATTCTCTTGAGTTCCAGATCCAAGGGAGTTAAGTTGCCTCAACACTCGAAGCCAAATATATCCAGCATTTAACTTGCACTTATGTTAACATCACCAGTGCGTTTGACTCATCGTGTTTAATATTACCAGCTGAGGATAAAATTCCTCTAGTTTGGTATTAAACAATAAAAATAAATCTGTTCTCCCAAAGGTTGTAGTATTATTTTTTTTTTAAATAATGTTTTTTGTTTTTAGGGAGAGATTCTGGCTCTTCAGATAAACAAATACAAAACAAATAATTCTTACAGCCACATCACCAGACTGATGATTAAGCTTACTAATATGTCTGATTCCTAGCTTGTATGTGCATTTGAATAAATGCTTGTGAGCAAGCTGAATTAAGTTAATGACCCCTTTGCATGAATTTGTCACCTGTTCTGCTTAAGACATGGTAGCATTCTGTGTTCCCTCTTTATCAATACAAATAAAGCAGTTTTGCTTAGAATAGTCACTTCCTTCCCAAGGATCAATTTGATTATTTAAGTTTGTTCCTCTCCAGGGTTTTTCATCCTGTGAGGTGTCTTCCGCAGCCAATGTGAAGACAGCAGAAGCAGCTGAAAAAGCCACAGGGAAAGAATGAGCCTGTGTTTCCATATCACTCTCTCTCACTGGTACTGAATGTCTTGTGCTGAAGCTTAGCCGCTTTTTTCCCCCCATTTGTGAAATTTTTAAGGGAGAAACCTCTTAGCTCTCCCTTCTTGAGAGGAAGTTTCTTTGCAGCTGGCTGCCTGGACATGGTTGCAGTGGGTTCCTGCACCCCTGTCACTCCAAAGGGAAAGGTGCAGGTAAATTTGGAAATGAGCTGGCTAACATATACGGTAGATAGATATTTTAAAAAGAAATATCAAAGCACAGCCATAACATAGGACAGTGTATCCTCTGCAAGAATAATTGTGTATGTAAAATGGCTGAGAGATCTGCAGCTCTATTTGAATATGTTATGATTTGGGTGTTTATTTTTTATCCTTTAGGAAGGTGTGTTTGTAGCTGTCCTAAAAATGAGAGAACTCTCAGGTCACCTTTTCAGCTGTCTCCTCTGCTGAGGCTGTCCTAATCCCTAGGAGCTAATCTCTCAATCTCTCATCTTCCAGGCTGTCCACCCCAGACACCTCTCATCCCAAGAGATAATTGGTTCTCAACAGAAGAGCCTCAACAGGGAGATGCTCCTTGGCCTGTCATTTATTCCCGTATTTTGTATTACAAGACTCAGAGATCGTTGTTCATCTCATCCAAATTCAGTCTGTTGCTAGCGCTGAGGCTGTCTCTTTTGTGATTAGATGTTCATCATTTCAAACTTCTGACATGTTTACAAGAAAGTGCCTGTTTCTCTATAGGTCTTCTGTAGGTAGGTAGATTCCCTTCATTTTAGTTTTCTGCCACAGGCATGAAAAAAGTCTTAGGCCAACTGAAATAACCATTTTTTAGTCGGTAACAAGAGTAGAGAGAAGAAAAAAATAACAATTGCAGCCCTCAGTCTAAAAGCTTACAGCCTACTGGGAAGGGGACGAGTAAGAGGAGAGTAAACAGGATTCATCTGTACTTTGCGTCCTCTATGGGAATCTGTTTCTTGAGATGACAGATAAATAAATTGACTTCAGGCATTTTAGCAATAAACAGGAAAAATCTGAAATAAAAATGAGGCTACTTATTTAGTAGAAATGTTGACTTCTAGCTGCTGTTGAAAGGAGCAGTTGTATGGTAAACAGTCTGGGGCTATGACAGAAGAAATATTCCTTTGCAAATGACGGAAGGGAAGAGTCAATCCCTCCGTCACCTCTGAATAATCTTTTTCCCTAACTGGTCGTGCAGTGCCAAGCTTTTCTAATGTGGGAGCACTAGGACTGCCCATAAACGAGGGAATATAATACTGAGCCGTGCCTGAGAGAGGTACACACAATTTCTGGAGTAGCTTTGTTTTATTCCTAGGAGCACTGTAAAATCATGCTCCAATCAATCTGTCACAGCCTTCTCCCCAAACTGTCTTTCCTCAGGAGACTGGAGACAGCGGGATCTTGCCTGAAACACCTATCCCTCCTTAGGGAAATTTATCTGATTCAATTTTACCATACTGGAGCAACTATTGTTTTATAGATGGATAGCAGAATTTCTGCAACTGGTGTTTTCCCACCTGTTTGATGTTAGTAGCTTCCTCCCATTCCCATGTTTCCAGGAGGGTGGAAGCTGAAAGCTCGTAACTTCTGGCAGCGGGAAAGGGCTCCCTGTCTCTCTGCAACTGTTCATCTAGAAAGCTGGTTCAGGACCCTGGCAGCAGAGGAGGATGAGTGAGTCCTGTTGTGGGAAGAATGCAGGTTGGACACCTCAGGTCCTGGGATTGGGACTGAAGCACAAAGGGGAAGCAAGAAGTGTTAGTATTTGGTGACTCCACCCTATCCAGGACAAAAGCACCCATCAGCTGGCCAGTACCTTTTTACTTGCTTCTAGCTCTGATCAGGGACATTGCAGAGAGGTTGCTGAGGCCCATGTAGCCTTCCATGTGCTGTCCCTTGCTGCTTGTCTGTGTGAAAACCAGTGACATAACCTTGAGGAGATTAAAGGTGACTGCAAGACTCTGAGAGCAAAGATGGCCCAGGGTGACACATCCAGCCTGCATAATTGATGTCATGAGCGAGGTTTTTACCTTTGGTTGTGGCACCTTGTTCTGAGAAGAACTTAAAAGAAGTGATAGAATGAATCTGACAAGAAAGCATCAACATGTTTGTGGACCGGATTGCTAACCTAACATGGAGGATTTTAAACTAGGTTTTTTAGAAGATAGGGAGCTAATCTCAGTGTTAAATGAGAAAGCAATGCATGTGGAGAAGATACATACGGTCGAACCCTACAAGAGAGATGACATTTTTTCTCAGAAAGGAGAGCGTTCATAAATGTGTCTACACTAATGCCTACGCTATAGTGTCTACACTATTTGGGCAACAAACAAGAAGTCCAGTCTCTGAGTCAGTATCAAAAGGGGAAGTAATATTGGTGATGATGTGGTGAGGGTCAGTTACTGACCACCTGAACAAGAGCATGAGGCTATCTACAAACAATAGAAGTCTCCCAATGCCAGGCCTTGATCCTCATGGTGGATTTCAGACACCTGCCACCAAATTGCTGGGACGGTAACATGGCATTGTGCAAGCAATTGGGGAAGTTTCTAGATCCTGTTGGTGATAATTTCTGAACACAAATGCAAAAGGAGCTGTTGGAATTAGTGCTCTATTTCACCTGCTGCTCACAAACAGGGAAGAGTTGGAGGTGAACGTGACCACAGGTAGCAGCCAGGCTGCAGAAATCACCAGTTGACAGTTCAGGAGTTGCAGGAAGGCTGAGAAGGTAAGCTGTGAACTTACTCTCTATTTAAAGAATTGCTATGCTGAGACCCTTGAGAAGCTGCCACGTGGGGAAAAGGAGAGCCCAGGAGCTGGCTGATTTCTTAAGAAAACATAATAAGAGTTCAGGAACAAACCACTCTGTTGTACAGAAAGCTTGAGAATTATAGGTATTACCTTAGTCCCTGGAAAGGCTGTGGAGCACAATCTCTTGCAATCGATTTTCACATTAATCATTGTTAGTTTACGTGGATCCTAAGAGCAAATCACGACTGACCAACCTGACTGTTTTCTTTCATAAAATGACTAACTATGTTAATAAGGAGAGCAGAGAATGGTGATGTACCTTGACTTCAGTAGGGCTTTTAACATCGTCGTCCACCTTACTCACATGTGTAAGTTCAGGAAGTATGATCTGGACAAGTTTTCTGTTAGAGGGCTTGAAAATTGGCTAGGTCACTATGCTGAAGGGGTGGTAGGCAGTGGTTTAAAAGCTCAGTTGGTAGCTGGGAACACAGTACTTCAGAGCTTAGTATGGTTAAGTATTTTTATTGACAGCTTGGATGATGAGGCGAAATGTATCTTCAGCAAATTTGTGGACAGTACTAAACTGAAGGGTAGAGTGATGCAGCTGGCATGCTGAATGGTTAAGGGTGATCTTGAGCATTAAGCTAACAGGAACCTCATGAAGTTCATCAAGGAGAAGCAGAAGGTTTTGCATCTTGGGAAGGGTAATTGGTCATGATTATGGGCCCAGGACCAACTGGTTGAGTTGCTGCCTTGGTGAAAGGCATGCCATGGCATGGGGGGTTGGAGGTGTGCAGGATGGATGACAGGTTGAGTAAGAGCCAGCAATGTCCTTTAATTGCAGATGAGATAATACTGGGCTACAGAAGAAGCGCGTAGGTAGGAAACTGAAGGAGTTGTTTTTCCCCTCTGCCTGGCAGTGGGGAGGGAGCTAGACTTGTGTAGCCTGTCAAAGAGGAGTCTAATGGGTGGTCTAATAGTAGCCTATCACAAGCAACTTGGAGGGACATTTCAAAGACTAAGATGACAGAGATATTACTGCGTATTATCAGATGGTAAAACAAGAGTTAACTGTCACAAGATGTGACTTAGGACAGGAAATTTCAGTGTGAAGGTATTGGAGCAAAGGAACAGGTCAGCCAGAGAAGCTGTGGAATCTCCGTCTTGGAGGTTTTCAGAACGTGGCTTGACATAGCCACAGCTGACTCACCTGCTGTTACCAAGTAGGAGTCTGGACTTAACCTCAAAATTGCCTATCTAACCAATGTTTCTATAGTGCTGTTTCTTGTACTTAGAACAAAAATGAAGATAGGAGGTGTGACAATGGTACACAGTTCTTGATGCAAACACCTAAATATTACTGTTTATATGTTTGCTAGGTATCAAAGCCTTGTTATAGTCAGTAGAGATCTAGACAAGCAATGGAACCTAGAGAGCAATATCAAGTAGACGATTTCTTGTTGGTCAGCTGAACTCTGTATGTGGCTTCTTAAATACTGGACTAGCGTTTAACTAGAGTTGGCTGCTTAGAGAGCAGATGGAGTCTTTGTCACTAGAGGTGTTTTCTCGTAAATTGGAGAAATATGTTTCTAGACAGGCCTAAATAGAGGTTGTCCTTCTTTTGGGATAACTGATGTACAAGGTGTTCTCTGACATATTTTCTAAGGTAAGTGATATCAGTGAAGTTGTTTGTAAACTTGGGAATTTTATGATTACAAAGTCTTCTTCCAGTAGAGTAGCAGTTGATTGTAAAGTAAAACTGATGTTGGCTCTTGCATCACAAAAAAAAGAAGTTCCCCAAGTTAAAGACTTGCTAGATACACACTTTTAAGCAATATTTTTTCATTTTCATTGTTAAGGACTTTTCCCTGATAATTAAGTAAACACAATAAAGACTGAAGATCTATAATATCTTTTCTTTTGAACCTCACTCCAAACATGAGCTCGCTCTTACTCTCTTACTCTCAACTTGCAAACCAACTCATTATTAGTCCTGAGCATAGTAGGAAAATGTAGTAGGATACATGTAGCAGAATAGTAGGAAAACGAAAACAATTTGATTAATGCAGTCCACAGAACTCCTCACTTTTGGGAATGAATGGAGTAGAGAGTTGGTTAAGATCTGGCTGTGGTCACCTTAGCAATTTTTCAGCCTACGTGCTGATTTGAAAGAAGTTTGATGTAAGAAAAGAACTTAGAAAGGTTTCTTGGGGTACTGTGTAAACAGGTTGCTTGATCGAAGTAACAGGTTACAGTTCTCCATCAAGGAGAACAGCTGTTCGTATCTTACTGTGTATCTAGAGTATACACATGGAAAGAGAGCTTTCTCCACGCCCTGACCATGGTGGATTTTCAAACAGAACCTTCATAGATATGGAAGTCAGTTTTTCATGATGCAACACAAATCTGTAGATGAAGTTTGCCTTCTTGTACGTTAACCTCTAGATTACATCTGGTTTAAAAACCAGATGTAACTGGTTTGAAAACCAGCCTTTACTCAACTATTCGGTATTTTTATTTTTATGGATAGGTATGTGCACATCATTAATACCACTGACCTTTAGGAAAAGGTAGCAATACAGAACATTCTCCAGCTGATGCTACAGTGTTGAACAGAAAGGGAAAAACTGGGATTTCATTTCTGTCATCTTCTAGCTTCTCTCCATCCTATTTACAAACACCTTCAGCAGTATATCTTTCTGTCCAGTGATTTTCTTAAATAGTTTTTCTTGAAGAAATTATTAGCTTTTTAAAAAGATATTATTAAAATGCTCAGATATTGCATATATTTAAATACAAATGGAGACTTTCAACTAAACAGAAACATTTTGCCTATTTGAAAGAACTGTTTATAAGTAACTGAGTGTTTTGGTATGGGACGGTTTTTTTCATGGTGCATTTTGAAAGCGACATTGTATGCAGTTTTTTGACAGTGTGTGATAAATCGGTGTGAGTTGTCAGACTGAATTTTAAGTTTTCTATGTGGTTAAGTCAGCCACACATAATTATTTGGGGGGAAAATATTGGCATGACATTCAAGGTGTTTTTGCTTACTTAATGCAAGGCTCATTAACATTTATTGCCCTAATTACATATATTCCCTTTGGTTTCAACACTGCGAAGAAAATCTAATCAGTGATTAATAAGGCAAGAAAACATTCTGCATGATATTTTTGGAGAGTGAGGAGAGTAAGCAAAAGGAGAAGGGATTTCCTTCTGAAGCAAGGATAATTTTAGGAAAATATAAAACACTGTGAGCTCGTTTAGTATTATAGGACATAAATATGCATATACCCACAAGGCTTGCATGCTAATCTTTGGGGTTGCCTTGGATATGGAAATCTCTGTGCAGGTGGTGGGAGAGGAGGAGGGCAGAAGGGTTTTTCTGAGGAGGATCAGGACGTGAGTCACAGCTCTTTTAAGGCCCATCGCTTCCTGGTTAGGGTGGATGTGGGAGGGTATTCCCTAGTCAGAACCTGAAAGCAACTTGTACTGAAGGAGACATCCAATATCTATTTCAGCAGGATCCGGGGGAAGGTGAGAGGGAGAATAAGAACACCCATTTCTTTTTACCATCTTAGCAGAGATTACCAATGCAGTTGGGACCTCCACAGTATTTATGGTAGGCGTGTAGATAACTGCTTAAGTGCTTTTAATAACTCTCCGGAGGCTTCTCTGTCTCTCCATTGATTACCTAGGGACCCAAGATTTCTGACTTAAAAGATACTTTATTTGGATGGTACAATAGGCTCTATGCATAGCTCTGAAGCTTTTTTCACTGCCTAGCTGTAGGAAGAACACCCATACAAATAACAAGGCAAAGACTTGAGTGGAACAAAAAAAGTTAAACTTTTTTATGAATATCTATAATTTTGTGGTTGCAAAGTGGGGGTGGAAGGCATTTTGCATAGTTAGCAACAACTGAAAAGTTTGACGTTTACATTGTGGAAGACACAGTGCTGTGATGA
This sequence comes from Dromas ardeola, assembly GCA_013398915.1. NCBI lineage: Eukaryota > Metazoa > Chordata > Aves > Charadriiformes > Dromadidae > Dromas > Dromas ardeola. The sequence goes on from VYZM01018155.1 coordinate 434,873, forward strand.
GTGTGTAGAGTCTGTCTTGACAGCATCCCTGAAATCCAATAACTGGATGTGAAAAACAAGATACAATTGGGTAAAATATATTTACAGTATGAGACAGTACAGATCTTAATATTTCTATTCCTGTTAATAAAAGAATGATGCTTTGCATCCACATCCTTGATTTGTCTTCTTACTATTTAGAGTGATTAGATCTGTAAGTAGTAAGAACCTGCCATTATTCTCCTTCCTTCTCTCTCAGCAAGACATGCTTTCCTCGGGTTTTCATCCTGTCCAAGGGAGGTGGTTGAATGTTGTAGTCTCAACCAGAAAAAAGGGCAAACCTGGGTTTTGGCTACTGATCTGTGCATTTGTCACAAATGCCAAGAAAATGGGAGGCAGAAATTTCCATTGACACTTTTGAGCTGTGCTAACATTTTTTCTCTTCTGTAGTCCACTACTGAGCCACTAATGTGGATTCTAATGTGATTCTGATCATCCTAATGTGCCTTCTGGAGTTTAATGTTAGTACTTGTTGATTTAAAAACAATTCTGTTCTTAAACAGCCAATAGGCTGACTTGTCATGAGCCGTGACACTTTTTTCTGAATAACCAGTTCTGTAGTAAATATCCAAGGCCTTATGGTGCGGTCTTGATATTTTAGAAGGAGGTCTGGGGGGAAGGTTTGTTTCTTTTTTTATTTTCCTTTTGATTGATTCCTAGAGAGTTTAAGTGTGGTTACTGTCTGATTCAATCTATTTAGGAGAAGTGTTGCATCTTTGTTCAACATCTTCATGAATGTCCTGGAGAAGGCAGTGTAAGGGAAATCTCAGAGTTTACAGATGATACTAAACTGTTTGGGGTACTCTAATGTTGCTCTAGTTGCAGGGAACTCCAGAAGTACCTCACAAAACTGCATGGGCAAAAGCGTGACAGATAAGCTCTGATGTAGCTAAATGTAAGGTAATACATCAGAGGAGAAATAAACTAGTGCATGCCCACAGGATGCTGAACTGAGCATGGGCAGTTACAGCTCAAGAAAGACACTTTGGGTTTCCCTGTGGTGAAATCATTAGTTCTGTGTACGACAGTAGCATCATTTTCCTGCTGTATATAACCTTCTTATGCCCATAGCTTGAATATTGTGTGCAGTTTTGGTCTCCCCATCTCAGGGATATAGGGCATATCAATGAGGACTAGAGGGTGGCATTGAAAATCATGGAACACCTGCTTTTCGAGGAGAGACTGAAAGAGGTGCAGGTCTTCAGTCTGGAGGTGAGAAGGTTGATGGGGAGGAGTATGGCTGAGGTTTACAAAGTTATGAAGGCAGTGACTAAGGTGAATGTGTACCTTCACTCACCGAATGCCAGGCCACTGGAAACTGGGACACTCAATGAAGTTTGTAGGAGATGGAAAATGGATGCAACGCTTCCTTATCTGGCTTTTGGAGAACTTCGGAACATTTTGTCATGGGGAGCAATGGGGACAGACAGCAGCTGAAGGTTCAAAAGGGTTTGAAAAGTTCCTGGAGAACAGGTTCATAAATTGATGCTAATAGGACTAGGCCTGGATGTACCTTCTAACATCCCTCTCGCTTCCTCGGGCTCCACAACTATCATTAGGGTAATAATGCACTTCAGAGAACAACCAAGGTCCAGAATTTTCCTTAAATAACTTTGGCAGCTGTCACTGTTACACACACAACTCTGGTCTGGATGGACTATTTGTCTGATCTAACAGGGTGTTTCTTATGTCTGTTGCATGCAAAATGATTGTATAATTCAGAGAGAAAATAGGAAGGTATTTCCTTTAAAATCTGGGCAATGAAACAGGAATTACACATGTGTATAATTATACATTTTATAATTTGAAGACTAGCATCATTTTATGAGATTAGTCAAAATGCCAAAAAAAGATATAAACCAGTAGTTTGTAAAGCAAGCAATTTAGAATAAAGCATGATTTATAATTATTTCTTTTTTAAAATTCTTATAGCACTGGTTTGTAGAAGTGGAATGGCTTCTGTAAACTAAATGTTCTATCAGTTTGCTAGCCTCAGTTTCTATCAATTGTCTGTATATGCTGTTGAGCTTTAAAACAAATAATCTGTCTTGTTTTATGCAGGTTTTATTGCATCTCTATCCATCCTTTCCTTGGGAAAGCCAAGGGCCTTGTCTTGTATTAAGCTTAAAGTAAAGAGATTCTTCTTGGACTTTTTTTTAACAATTTATAAATGCAATATAGGTAAAAATAGGATAAACTAATTGAATTGCTTTTAGTTTTATTATTTAAATCTTGCCGGTTTACCAAGAGGAAAGTGCATGAAGATAGTGCTCATGAAAGCAACAGCCATATTACTTTTAAGCATGCATCAGAATAAGTGCTGTGGGGTATGAACCGCTCTGAAAACAAACAAGCAAGATTCATGCAAAGGGTTACATATATATTTTCACTGTCCACAGTGGCCACTAGATATGTACAACTAGAGGAATACTTAAATGTCCTGCTTCTTTTAATCTAGTCTCTTTGAGTAGGGGCCACCATTTGTGTTACAAGTTAGTTGTAGTTGCGTTATGAAGACAAGTGGACCTACAGCCAAGACCAAAACATAACTGGAGAAAGAGGTATGGTTTGCAGTTCTGGGATTCTGCTTTATAGAATACAGCCTCTGCTACAAAAATAATTTAAAGTGAATGTTCAAGGAAACTAAGCAAAATTGAAGAGGCTGTTGTTGCAGAAAAGGGCAATAATGTAGTGAAACTCTTCTTGGTCAATATTCTAATTGGTGTACATATGCATCCGTGTTTATACTCTTCATAGAAGTGGTACGTCCTCATTCTTTTCACTGCAGAGAAAGTCAGAAGAGCACCAGAATCATGGCATTTATGGTCAAGCTTGTGACAGTGTATCAACACTGATATGAAATGAAGAGCCATTTATATAGTGAATAAAATAAAATTCTGGCGCTTTTTAATGTTGGAGTTTTCTTTTTTAATTTTATTTTTAATGAATTTTTCCCTCTCAGAATGTGCTGGTATTAAGGTCCAAGTGATAGTTCTACGGCTAAGCAAAGAGTCTCTGATACTTACAGGGAACTGCTATCATGAAAATACAAACCAAGAAATACTAGCTAAAGACAAATCATTAACTGTCTAAGTACCTGCTGTCTGATTTGTCTCTTCTTGATGCCTGAAAAGACTGCTGTGCATAAATAAATATTTAAAATAGCTGTATCTAGGTCAGCGTATCTTTTTCACTAAAACCCCACATTGCATAATTAACAGCCTCTGTGAGCCAAATAAAGCTTCAACTTTTATCTTTGCATTAAATCAGAGGAAAAACTAGTAGTAAACTCAGTATTGTGCCAGAGGGATTTCCTCTGTAAATATGAGGGCTTAGCAGTCTTTCTTCAAATGTTATAATCCAAATCCTAGGCAAAAAGGTGATTTGTGTGCATTATTGATTTTTTTTTTTTATTTGTTTATTTACAAACCACATGTCAAGATTTGGCCAAGAAGAGAAACAGATCGTTTAACTCTTGGAATTTATGTTGGCAGACCACCAATTTAATTTCAGACCAGTGTTCTAAAATAAAATGGAAAAAATGTTTCATTTGGGCAATCGATGCAGAACAATGATAGGACAGTGTGTTGTGGAAAACACCATGTGTAGAAATTAGTGAAAATCCTGGCTGGGAAGCCCTACCCTCTCCTCGGCCCGTGTAGATGAAAAAAAAGAGCTGGGGTCTGTTCAAATCCAAACAGGCAAACAAAAACATCATTCTTTATTATGCAAAGACACTTTCGCTGTTTTTCCAAGTGTCCTGTTCGCAAAATATCAGTTCCAGTCAGTATATAAAAATATGCAATAAAATATTGAGGTCTGCATTTTAATTCGGGCTAGGGCAAATTTTGAACCATTAATTTATTTTTCGATTTCCTTCATTAAAGATAATATTAAACAGAGGATACAAGTTGCATTTGGAGAATCCTTTGAAGTTCATCTTTTTAAAGATTGGATTATTCTTTCCCATTTGGGACATATCGTTTTGACTAAGGTTGTCTGGCGTTTAATCAAGTTAGCTGTTCATAAAAGGCATTTAACTTACTACAGTTTCTCTAAAAGGTTAATAGCAGTCAAATATGAAAGATGATTGTTAGGGAAACAGTCACTGTATAAAGTTACATTGTACCTCTGCACATCACAGTGTAAAATACACTTTCTTGCTAGAGATTTTCTCAGTAATGCATGATATGTATTTAATTCTTCAAATGTCTTCTCACATACAGTGCTCGCTAAGTGCAGTGAAAGTTTGACCTGTGAATATATGCTTTATGTTAAGTTTTGAGTGAGCTTAATACACTGTTTTAACAATTCCCTTTACATATATTCTGATTGGCTTGAATACTGTACGTGCGTCCTTTCCTGTTTATTTTTAGTGCTCATTGAAGGTTTTCCTGGGGTTTCTGGTATTGGTTGTCCCTGAATAAACTGAAATCTATTTGTGAGACAACTTCTTATCTGATACTGAAAATCAAAGCTTGAACGCAGGGAAATGCCACATGAAAGTCTCAGCTTTGAGTATTTTGGAAAGCGCCAAAGTGCATAGAATGCCATCCAATGGCAGATTGAAAAAAAAAGTCCAAGATTTTAAAATTATGTAGTCACTTTTGGTTTTGTGAGCTTTGAAAATTTTTTATTTCATCGGATTAATTAAAGTAATCTTGTCTTTAAGGTTTGGTTTGTTTTTAGTATTTTTGTGATAACCATTTTTTAAACATCAATAATAAGTATAATTAATTAGCACAAAAAATTAGTATAAATTATATATTCTGCCACCTTAATCAGTTGTACATATACAAGTCAACATTGAAATTACATAAGCAGGTCCAGAACTTTATAAAAATACTTCAGAGACCAAAACTTCTCGCCATCTGAGATTGTGCATGAAGTTTTTGAGCTTCCGGGCTTGTATAGAGCTTGTAAGAAAATTTTGAGTGAGGAGTTATATCTAATGGACTCCTTGAAGATACTCGGGCACAGCTTTTGGAAACATTGATTTTGTTCTTTATTTTATTTTATTTTATTTTATGCAACTGAAGCCACTGTAGAATATTTGACTCTTGACTGGCTTTGCTCTCCATCTGCCTTATTATTGTTGCTTACAATATTGGCTACAGAGAAAGTGATATGCTAATTGCTTGCTCTGTTCATCTGTACACTCTCCATCCTAATTTTGATATTTGTATTACTGTAAAACTGTTGCTCTCACTCCAGAAAAAAAAAAAAAGAGAAAAAAAAATTGTAGTAGTCGTCAATAGGAATTTTTATTAAAACAAATTAATTCAAACTGATATTTGAGCTTTTTGCTGGCACTGTGTTGCAGGAAAACCGAGTGTTCAGCTTGGCCGATTGTCTGAAAGGCAATCTTCTTGTGCTCTATTGGAGCAAAATTGATAAGAGAAGGCTGTGAGGCTGATGGTGAGTCGTGAAAAGTTGTTAGAACACCTCATACAGGCTTTGGGCCTGGAAGCTTTTACAAGTCGACTTGCTGCAGAGAGATTGAAAGTAGAAATGCTTTCAGTGGTTGCGGAGTTTGTCTTTTGACTTAGAATTAGCTGAAAATACGTATACTAGTATTCCACAAGAAAAATAATTTCAAAAAGAGGTGCATTTTCCCCCCACTTTGTTTTAACCGTGAACAGATTTTTCTCTCTCTGACATTCTTCCACATAGGTTTCAGTTAGAGCACGTGCAACATAGAAGCAAAATTTATTTGCCCATCTCAGAGTTTACTTGCCCAGTCTAGCATTTTTTGTTGTTCATGTGTGGCGACTGGGAAAAGGAGTGAGTTGGGAAGAGGGGAGAGGCAGATTTAGGAACTGAGTTTTTGAAGTTTTTCTTCTGTAGATTTCACAGGATTTCACCTTCACCCAGGCAGGGTCAGCCACCAGCGTAGCCATTTGCGTGGTACATGATAGGGATTTTGCAGGGTGCAGAGAACATGAGAGTTTTTAGTCGCCATTTTATTAACCTGTTTTATGAATCTGAATTAATCCACTATAAAATCTATACACAAGGAAGAGAAAATATTTTAAAATTGAAGCTGAACAGCATGACCTCCTCTGAAATAGAGCAGTGACTACATTTTCTTTCCTTTTACAGCTGTGTCTTTCTTGCTGTGAAACGGGAGGCAGAAGGTTTATGAAAAGTTCCAGTAGAAGCCATTTAGAAAGCTTCAGCCCTCTAATCAAATCTGTTTTTTTCCTCCTACAGGAAGTGGAAGCAATTTGCTTCTGTCACTACTTTGTTCTTCTAGACTTAAGTCCTGTTGAATTCATGTCCAAAAGTGTCTGCTGCTGTAGACTGGAGTTGGGTGCTCTGTTTTCAGCCTGATTTGGAAGTTGTTGATCCTCCTACTTTTATATATGTAGCTGCTAATCTTGGTTCACAAGCCTGGGAAACTTCAGGAATCTCGGCAGGCTGTTTGTGTTCAGTGCACGGCGGCTCCTTAATGCCGCTGAGAATCGCAGACACCTCTAATCTCTTCCCAGTCTGTTCCTTTAGAGCAACTCCACCTGTGTAGCGATAAGAACGGGAACAAATCCTGTTGGTCTTAGAGGCGGCAGGTCTGTCTGAAGCAAAACTCCTTTTTTTAGAGTCAGGGATGAGAGTGTACAAGGACAACAGTCTGAAAAACACGGCTATTTGCATCTGCTGCACCTACTGCCTGCTTGCTGCTTGCTTTGATTGACAACCAAAATTGAGCACTAGGACTTCTCTGGCATTTGCTTTCTCTTCCAGCCTTGCTGCTGGCTGCCATTAGTTACATCCAGAAATCCATCTTTTTTTTTTTTTTTTTGAGCATTGTATAATCACAACACTTTTAATCCAAGCCCTTTACTCCGTGTTGACATTTTCTGCCGTGGCTGTCAGACAGTCGTCAGGGCTGGGCCCTGCAGGTTGCCTCACGTGGCCATCCACAAATTACCTGGCAGCTCAGCAGGGCCCGGACTTGGTTGCGCGTGACAAAAAGTGGCTGTTAAAGAAAAAAATGACCACTGCTATCACACAGAGTGAAAAGACTGTGGATTTTGTGTTACAGGAATAAGAGCAAGTCAATATGTGAACTGTCAATTTAGTCATTAAATGTTGAGAAATTTATATTGCTATGGGCAGGTAAATGGAATTTCACGTTGATGTTACTGTGAATTAGAAAGCTGCAGGGAAGCTAACCGAACATTAATAAAACAGTCACTGGGAGGGACAATCAGTTAGTTTGAGCACTTGTGTGTGTAAAGGACAATAACTTGCAGCAGGTCAGTACTCATCCATACTCAAATTGGTCTTGTTTCTTGGGCAAAGGTTATCTGACTGACTTCGTATGTAGAGGAATGCAAACGAGTGCCATGGGCGGTAGTGCAGTACCTCTTGGCAGCATTAGTACCTTTTATACCTTAAGTTGCTCTTGCACAAGAACCAGATTTTTCACCAGTGTACCATTTTGCACCAAAATACACAAATATTTTACATCCTTTTAAGTAATATTCTTTTTTTAAAAAAGTTATTACTTAAATAGGAATGAAAAAATATGCAGTCTTTTCCAACCTTTTAAAATATGTGAACATTAATTCATTCAGATGTATTTCTGTTCTGTGCTGTTCAGGCACACAAATTAAACAACACTTTGTCAAGCAAAATACCACGCTATTGATCCAAATAGTGATTTTTAACTCTGATAAACTTACAGTCTTTCGTAAATGAGCAAATAATCTGAGGAGTGTAGACTCCATGCATATTGAAGACAGAGAGCAGCAGACCTGAAGACGAGTCTGAATGCTGAATCTGACTTGGCCTCTGGCAGTGGCTGTTTGCAGCCTGCTTGCTGCAAACTGCATTTTTCAAAGGTTCCTAACTTGGCCAGAATTGAGCTGATTTTCACAGATGGGGCACTGCTAAATTTCAGATCCTCACTTCAAAGCAAGATGGTGCTAGAGCTCTTTGACCAGACGGTCACCATTTTTCTTATTAGGGTTAAAGCAGTGTATTGTCTTCCCCGGCCTCTTCAGAAGCAATGGAGTGTTTTGGTTGAAATTGTTAAAGCAGCAATTTGGAGTAGAAAACTTCAGTCTGTCTTTTAGAAGTCGACACTTATATAAGCAACTGAAAACATTCTCTAATAACTGTTGGGCAACTTGCATATTGAGGACGTTCCCACTCCATCTCTACTAATGCAGAAGTTTGTAATACAAATGATTGCCCTTTTCAGAGTGAGAAAAAATAAAGGCAACTTCAAGCATTAATGAATAAAAACAGTTTTGAATTAATAGCTTGATGTCTAACGGTGGCCTTTTTATTTTAGAAAGCTATCTTTATGTAAAACCATTGGGGAAAAAAAAAAAAAGTTGATGAGTTACCACTTTTTTATTTTAAATAAAAGTAGCTTCTTATTCACCCAAGCATAGTCATTCATAACCACTGATTTTTCTGAAAAAGCTTTTAAAATCCAAATAATCATCTTTGCACAAAGAAAGGGCACAAGTGACAAAGCTGTCTTATACTCTTGCTCAGTTGGGAATTTTCCCACTGAATCAGCTAGCCCTCAAAAGGGGAGTCAGTGTCTCTGTCTAGGTCTTACAATTTTGGGGGGCCAGATACATGTCATTGAGGGGAAACATTGGTTTGTTTGGTCAGGACTTCTAATGTATTTTATACTGAAAACAGGCCTCTGGTGTCTGTAGAGTCTTCTGCAGTGAGGTCGCCTGCTGTTCAATACTGACTAATTGGTTATGTGAGGTTTGAGCAACATGAGGAGCATCTCTAGTGTTTGTGCAGTCAGTAAATAGCTATGATATAGCTATAGCATAGCTAATACTACCATTACAGAAAGCCGCAATGTTTTTATTAAATGGAATTTATATGAACCTTCTTTTAAAATAATCTCTAAGGCTATATTTAAAAAAAAAAAAAAGCCTTCGTATTTAAAGGTGGGAAGAATTATGTGATTCTATTATGTGAAGCATTATGTGATGCCAATTATTCTTTAAAAAAAGCCCAAACAACAAAACCCCATTGCTTGAATTTTAAGTGTTTACCAACTAGTTACTTTTTTGTAACCAAATTTCAGTTGCAATACTGAGAAGAATCTGAGTTGCTGTTCTGCAATGTTATATTTATATTAATTTCTGTGCATAGTATCATATGCTTTTCTGGTTTTTCTTTAACAGTTTGAAAAGTACTGCCATGGTTGTCATAACTTTATATTCCATAGGTGTCTTGGGTACAGGTTTGACCCACGAATAAGGAATTAAGGATAAGGGTACATTTAACGTTAACTCTTGTGACCACTTCCCACACGTTTGGTGGGTTGTATCAAGTGTCTTCCCTATGTAAAAAAGTGGACACAACTCAAAAATTCCAAATGCCACCTGCATTTTCAGAATCTACTCAGTCTTACCGCTGTTGTCACTTCAGATTCAGTAGATCTATAAAGTGTTGTTGTTTACACATTCACAATCGCTGACTGCTTTGCTTGCAAAGTTCATTTTCATGCATTTTGTTGAATATGGAATAAAACCAAGTAGAATGACCTTGCATGGAACGTGATATCAAAGTTACTGTTTTTCTCATTGTCACTTCATTTTGCATACTGCAATAATACTAATATCAACAACTTTACTTCTTATTAGGACATCTGTCAATGACCTGCCAGTCACTCTTGCCTAGGTTCTTTTCTATAAGTAGAGCGGCGTTCTTCGGTGTTTCAACCCTTCAGCTTCTTTCCATGCTTTACAAAACATCATTACATACATACATTAACAAAACTATTAAAATGTATAAGTATTTCAGGAAGAAGACTGAAGTTTAAAAATAAGTAAATAGGGAAATCAGCACATTTTTAGGTACGCAAGTACGAACAGATAATGGGAAGCAGTGCATAGTTACAGGAAAAAAATGTTAAGATTTACAAAAGCAAGTTACACCTTCATTAACTTAGATGATCATTTCATGTGTTTTTTAAGTGGAAAAATAACTAAATATCAGTCTTTAAACAAAAGCTTTTGCATCTTCAAAATAGTTAATAATAGAGGCAGTCATTTAATTTGTGCCTTGACACAGGAAAAAGTTTTAGCTTTGTTCTGCTTTCCCACACCCACCTTTCTGTAGAAATCAAAATTCAGTCATCAAAATTACCTCCAAGGAGACAATTTTCAAACATTTCCCTGTCATGGGATATATTCTTAAAATAATGTTGACCTTCTCGTAGCCTGAAAAGGAAAACAAAATTGTTTTTCATATTAGACAGACTTTTGTACTGATTAAACAAAAATAATTGCAAAAATTATGTGGTTATGATACAAAGGAAAATAGAAGTTAAAAATATTCTTGGTGACAAGTTCAATAAGCAGCCTCGTACTCTGTTAAGAAATGGAAGAATACAAATCTGGAAATTGATTTGAAATACTGTAATTGTGTTCTGAAAACCTAAAATATTTGCTTTCATCGAGAACACTCTTGCCATTTATGCTCACAGTCAAACTAGGAGCAGATTTACAGACATACTTAGCAGGAGGACCCTTCCAGTCTGGAACATGATCCATCTTCTGCTCTCTAGTTTAAATTTGAGCCTCTTTTAGAGGCTCCATCAGGTTTTCTTCTCTTGCTTTCTGGTAGTCTGGATCAGTTCCTGCAAGTATCTTGTGAGACGCCAGATTGCACAGGTGACAGATTGCATGTTCTGTCATCGCTTCCATACTAGCAGTGGAAAACTTTTCATCCTGTAGCTAAATCTGGTCAGGTTTGCATAATGCTGTGATTGACCTGTAAGCACTGAATAGTGTATTTTTAATTATTCCTTTTTTAAAATTGGATTTTGAAAGAGAAAAATGCTTGATTTTCAACAATGTTTTGGTTCAATAAGATCTACTGGATTTAGCTGAGGAGCATTGCAAAGGAGATGGCATTATGTATTTGACCTGGTGTGCTGAATAATGGTCTTACTTAAAAAGCTTAGTTTAATGTAATCAATCATTTACCAGACTAATTGTGTATTCTTTAGCTGAAGATGTCAATCAATTAGAGAACCAATTTTTGCTAGTTTACATCCCTAATCAATTTAAGTTGTTTTTTTTTTCAGTGAAGAGCAAGTCAGGTACCCTTAAACCTTAGCCGCATAGTAAATGATAGTAAGGGTCATATTAGCATGTTGTATCGTGTCTGTGGTTAGCCCTAAGGACAGAGAGAGCCCTCCACTGGGGCTCTGTCTTTGTCCTTGTTTGCCATTTATTCAGATAAGAAGGCAAGTTGTGCCTGATCTTTTCCAGATCTTTCACGCTTCTTTCTCTTAACCAGCCGTGCAGGTCAGTCTGTTGAGGGGAGGTCCCACTTCTTCTACACCACCACCACCTCCCTTAACAAGTAAACAGGTGAAGAACGGGTTGGGGAGTCTCTTTTCTGTTGAGACTCCACTGTTCTGTTGAGGTGAAGAGACGTGTCCTTCTCCTTTGCTTCCCTGATTGAAGTCAGATGTTTACTCATGACTGTTCCTTTGATATGAATATATCGGAAGCTCAAAAATTGGATGTGCCTTGATGTGAGCAGTTGGCCAATATATGGGGAAAGAGCTGTATGAGTGAAATAATACCATACTTAGAAGGCATAGCCACGCAGTTTTTGTTCCCTACACCTATATGTTCCTATACAGGAACTCATGGCAGCAAAGAGCAGATTTCCTTGCAAACGTTTTCTAAGTCTGTCTGTCAGTCATTTTCTGCTTCATGGAGAAATGTTTTCAGCTGCTATTTCCATAAGGAAGTAATGCTTCTTCTGTTTAGCCTGAGAATTAAAACCTCAAGGTAATGCTGGCTACCCTTCAGAGACCCTGACTGCCGTGGGTAGCTGGGGGCCATTACAGTTCTTTCATCTTGGTAACACTCAAAGCCATGTATTTGCTTAGTGTTTCACTGATTTTAAGACAAAAAGTATGCAATTCTATTTTATTTTTAACTACATTATTTGCTATAAACTTAAAATATAGTGCATATTTCTTACCGTTAACTTTATTTTTGTTCTCTATCCAAGTTGGATAATGGAGATGAGCAAGCAGCCCAGATCAGACGTGAACTAGATGGAAGACTGCAATTGGCAGATCAAATGGCAAGGGTAAGTGGTTGCTTTCTTGTATCAAAAACATGTGAGGTATTGAGTGGGACAATACCTAGTGTGTCTTTCCGTTTTCTGATTCTAAAATGAGGCAGAAGATCATTTGAAAACATACCAGTTCGGCAGATGCATTTCTTTCTGCTCCGGAGTGAATGTGTCAACAGGGGTAGGGAGAAAGCAAAACTTGCTATTGGAAAGTCATACGCTCTGTGATCCCACCTTCCCTTCAGCAGCAAGTCCAGTGGTGAAATAAAGGGTATATTATTTGCACATTTGGGATTATGTGTTTTGGAACTAAAATAAGTCATCTTTTATATACAGAAGTGCATTAAACTGCTAATGATGTAACCATGATGTTTATGTCTTAATACAGGTTATATGGCATACACTTTTTAAGTGTATATAATATAGTTTACATTTATAGATTAAGTCTAGATTCATAATAGTTACATTAGTATTGCAAGTAACAAAACTATGAGTAAGTCTTGTACGTCAAATTAGTGGTGATTGAATAAATTATAAATTCTTTTTGTAGATTTTAGAAAGCTAAGCCTATTTTTCTCTCCTGTAGCTTGTATTTTATTTCAGTGGACAGGATTATGCCCTTCTATATTAAATATCACAGATGGGATTGGTATTGTCCCTGGCCATATCTTATTAAATTTTGGGGAAAGACTCGTTTTTCACAGAAAGGCAATCTGAAGTCTCTTCAATCTTCTGTGAGGCCTGGTCTTATAATCAAAGTTGTCCAATAATCCTATGTTTCCTCTTGCCTTCTTGCCTTTAGCTCCAAGAGTTACAAAATATTGGAAGCATGTATGTTATACTCTGTGTGTGCACAGAAAAATGTATATTATATTAATATGGTATTACTTGTAGAGTAGTTAAGATTTGCTTGTTTCTTTAAAAGGAAAAAATTATCATTTCGGTCTATGAAGGTCATAAATAACAACTTGGAGGTGTAATCTTCCTAAAAAGCAAAATGCTATCCACAAAAGTTTTAAAATAATTTTAAAGCAAGTGAAAATGATGAGTACTATTTAAACTGTGTAAATCTTGTTCATTCCATCTCTCATGTATATACATACACTGCACATCCATAGATTTTTTTAAAGACAAATTTATTTATGCCTTTTTTTTTTTCCCTGCCAGAACCATTACTTGAAAATTCTCATGGTTGCCACATTGCCTACTGCACAGTTTTGCACAGAGTAAGGAACTCCGTGTCTTAACATGGTACATCCAAGTCAGAAATCAGAGTTTTCATGCAGACAGTTCTTTTAAACTACTTAAAATGCAGAATTTTTTATGGGGGACTTTGAGAGCTAGTCCTAATTCTAGCAGCTGTGCAAATTATTAAAATCGCTTAAGCCTAAGCAATCAAATGCTGCAAAATATGAACTTTATTCTCAGAGCTCAAAAACAAGGTAAAAAGCTTTTTGATACTGGATTATGTATTCTAGCCTCTTTGTTGGTAAAGAAAAGGGTTTTCAGTGATTACCTGCCTGTGAGAGAATTATTAAACTGCAGTCTCAAAAGATCAGCACAACTCAGGATAAATCTCTGCGTATAGCTTTTTTGTTGTTGCTGAGGTCTCATTCCTGGTTCCTATAACACGTTACTTGCTAATTTTACAAGTTGTTCATTATAAATGAGAAGTTTATTTTAGCAGAAAAGATAATTTAACCTATTTACTGGAGGCAAGAACCTTAGAAATACATTCATCTATGACAGGTAAAGTCAATGGGGAATTTGTGCATCTGTTTGCCCATACCGTTAGGTATGTATGACCTAATGGGATTTTCTGCCTATTGTAACTGGTGCTGTGCTTGTCTAAAATAAACTTTTCTGTGATCCTGCGAAGAGACTACCCAGTGTCTTTTCTCCTTGAGAAATGCATCCTGAAAATCCATTTTAGTACTCTCAGAATCCAGACCTAAAGGCTAGTGTATACATCAGCATGATCGGTGTCTTGCGTCTGTCCCCACGGAGGTTTTATGATACTCCTTACAACAGCTAATGATCAGAAATTGTTTGGTTTAGGAGCAAGGTGCCTACCTTTGCAGACAATACGTTGGGAGCAGTGTTTGTTTCTCATTTATACATAAAACATATATTTTAGAATAATTTACATTTTTGTTTAATCTTGAGTGAGATTTTCTTCCAAGCTGCCCTATATTCAATATCAGGGGAAAGACTGTGCAGAAAATTGGCTCTGTATGTGTTCATATATGCATTATGTGTGTTTGTGCTCCCTCTGTTATAAACACAATATTTAAACACTATTATCTAGCTCCTACAGAGGAAAAAACTGATTTTTAAATTCTCTCTAATACTTATGTTTAAAATAATCCCATGTGTAATAATTCAGCATTACTTTCAAAATGAATGACCTAGTATTAAAAACAGAAATAAACAATGATAGGAATTTCATGTCATGGTTGTAGTCTAACAGCTTTATGTTCGAAGCATGAATGTGATTGACTTATTTTTGGTAGCACGGAAATGGATGAAGTAATGAAATTATTAGTGGACAGTTCATTTTATATTTGAAGGTAACGTTAGAGGTATATTGTCAGTTGATACACTAATACACATGTAGTAGAAATATCTGTGTACATATTCAACCTGGACTTACGGTTGAATGATTCTGGGTGGGCAAGAGGTTCTGTTTCTACAAATGCCCCTTATATTGTTTTTTTGATGTGTTCAAATAGATATTTTGTCTACTATATTTCAGGAATATGATGGAATTCTTAATTCAAATTACGTTCCTTCTTGTCAAAATTAACTGTATTTATGGGATGGGATTAGCCTTCCCGTTACTGTTTTGAAGATTTAGAAGTAGATAGAGAATGGAATTAAGACTTTTATTTTTATTAAATATCTTCTAACTGAGAGCAAATCAGTAAGTTAATATGATGTATAATGTGGGATGATTCTTTTTCCTCCTTAACTTTTAAAATATATCTTCCAAGGAAAGAAAATTCCCAAAATTTGTAACAAGAGAAATGGAGAACATGTACATAGAAGAGTTGCGGTCTTCGGTGAATTTGCTGATGGCAAATTTGGAAAGTCTTCCAGTGTCTAAAGGTGGGCCGGAATTTAAACTGCAGAAGTTAAAGCGATCACAGAATTCTGCGTTCTTGGATATAGGAGATGAAAATGAGGTTCAGCTGTCGAAGTCTGACGTGGTCCTCTCCTTCACATTAGAGGTAATCACATATTTCACAGAAAACTTGTTGACAGTTTAAATTACTAAAATATCTGTCTTGATGCTTTTTTTGTTATTAGTCCTTCCTTGGTAATTTTAAAATTTTATGTTAAAGAAGTACAATATTCTTTGTCTCTTTGGTAATTAGGAGTTAGAATACAGCTATATGATGCATTTTCCTCTTGCAGCAGTAGCTGCTTTTGGGCCAACACGGCAATGTAGGCGGTTGAATTTCCCCCACAAATGTAACTTCAAATGAACTCCAGTACATTAAATACCTAAGTATACTTTTGAACTTAATAATGAAACACTGTTGTTATCAGGAACTCATTCATAGAATTTTACAAGAAAGTTGTGTTTCCTCACTGAAAGCATTTAGAGAATAAACAACAACAACAAAAAAATTTACTGTTGGTCATAGCAGGTTTTTTTATAAATTTCTGCATTTTCCTCAAGAAAACAGCTCATTTTTACTGAGATTGTGCAGGAAATCTGGTCTATAGGGATGCCCATATAGAGCTCAACTGACTTCAAGAGGAAACCATAAATACTGTGAGTTACTTAAACATGTCTGAAGACAGCATCATAGCTCATGTCCAAATCTGCAGATTTGCGTATCAGGAAATGCTGATGTCTCTTTCAATAATACTAGAATCAAAACATTTCCAAAGTGCGTATTACGTATTTGTTGGTCAGAAGGTGCCACATTTGTGTTATGCACTTGAAGTGGCTTTAGTTTGTTTAAGACAACAGATAATGTTACAGAATAAATATTTCAATTGTTAAATGGTTTAAAACAAACAAACAAAAATGTTTATCTTTTAAACAATGCTTTTTCTGAAGTGAAATGAGCATCCGCTTTTTTTATGTAATGTTGAAAATTCACATCGATTTTTCTTTCCCATGTCATCAGTATACACAAAGAATTGAAAAAATGTCAAAAATGGACAAGTGAAAAAGTTTAAATCCTTCGTATAACAGAAAATTACTTATCCCACTGTATGCAATTTTAATATTACTAGCTAATAATGTAAAAGCCCAACATCAACTTTCAAAAAGTAGTAAGAGCCATCATTCTATATGCCAAAAAGTATTAGTTCATCAAGCATGTGAAACTGGAGTGCAGGCCTTAATAGTGAATTATATGAAATGATGAAGTAGTTTTAGAACCCCCTGTGCTGAATCCTGTGCATCTCCACCACGTGTGTTCTGTCTGCCTCAAGTGGAATACCAAGCCTGGAATGCTCCATAAATAGCAGTAACAAAGAAAAGATCTGAAGCACCTAAAAAGTACCTGGAAAAGTTTTTCGATAATGCTTTCTGTGTTCAAGAGAGTTTGCTTGGTGAGGGACGTAAGAAGAAGGAAAGCTTTCTCTGTGCCTATAGAGAGAAATATTAAGTATGTACTAAAAATTGTGAGGTATGTGGTGGAAATGCACAGTAAAAGATTGAAACAGTCATGAAATGAAAAATGACAGTAGATTTAATTTCTATTAAATTTGGAGCAGTTTGGCTTTGTTTGCAGCCCTTCCCATCTCACACCAGAAATGCAGACTATTAGGTCTAGTGAACTTGGGTTTGTGGTTTTTTTTTCCCATTGCTGATAGAGAAAACACACGGATGTTCTGCAAGGTTAGTAATCTACAGTTCATCCTGGGCAAGGCAAAGACTTAACATGTTACTCTACAGGTTTTAGTAGGGCAAATTTTCATTTTAAATATGGTGTTAATCATATAAGTTGAGTTTCTTGCTGGACATGTGCATGTCTTACTCTTGAGAAGCTAAATCTCAGAGTATATAAGGGCGAAAGGAAACAGCTGAAGTGCTATTAATTTAGACTGAAATATGGTAGATCTTTTTCGATGCAAATGGACAAATAAGAAAAGCTGATTTCATTTCATTGTTGATAGAATACTTTATGACCTCACATGTTCCAGAAATAAGTGCACAATTTCACATTTCTTGAGTAACACATAAATATATCCATTTTATATTTTTTGGGGTGTGACTTAACTAAATTATAGGGTAACCAGCAAAATCCCCACCGAGGACTGCTCCACAGGAACATGAATGAACAGGAAATCTATAACATGTTGTCATGGTTTAACCCCAGCCAGCAACTAGGACCACCCAGCTGCACAAACACACCCCCCAGTTGGGATGGGGAAGAGAATCGGAAGAGTAAAATTGAGAAAAAACCTGTGGGTGAGTGTAATAGGTAGAGCAAAAGCCACTCACACAAGCAAAGCAGGAGAAGGAATTCATTCACTGCTTCCCATCGGCAGGCAGGTGTTCAGCCATCTCCAGGAAAGCAGGGCTCCATCAGGTGGAACGGTTACTTGGGAAGACAAAATACCATAACTCTGAATGTCCCCCCCTTCCTTCTTCCCCAGCTTTATATACTGAGCATGACATCATATGGCATGGAACATCCCTTTGGACAGTTGGGGTCAGCTGTCCCAGGTGTGTCTCCTCCCAACTTCTTGTGCACCCCCAGCCTACTCGCTGGCGGGGTGGTGTGAGGGGCAGGAAAGGCCTTGACGGCTCAGCAACAACCAAAACCACCAGTGTGCTACCAACACCATTCTCATCCCAAATCCAAACCAGAGCACTACACCAGCTGCTAGCAAGAAAGTCAAACCCATCCCAGCCAAAACCATGACACATGTCTAAACATTAGGACAAGAAAAAAACTCGATGAAAATTTCTCTGCAAGGAGCAAAGTGGTGAGGGTTCATGCTGCCACTGCATGTCGTTATTAAGACAGAACAGCAAAAGATGTAACATTTGCAATGTGCTGGTGGGAATGGACCTTGTTTTCTAACATAAGAGCAGCGCTGCACATCACTACAAGCAACAGTGACTATTTTTGCAAGTTGGATATTCCCTCAAATAGCCTAATTTGCAAAAATTTGTAAATTAAATAAATAAAATATCAAAGTAGTAGAAGACTTTATCACTTGTGTTCTCCAGCTGTTGGACAGTTTAAGAAATAGACAAACAATATTTAGGAAGCTGTTCATCAGCTAATGAGCTAGTAAATCAGCTGGTGACAGTTTTCTTCCTAATGAAATGCAACTTTTTTCCGTTGCTAGAATCCAGAAGTGCTAGCAAAGACAAATGTACTGTGGAATTAAACTGGAAACTCAAGGAAAGAAAGTATCAACATAAAAATGAATAAACATGAAGTCTGCATTCAACAGGGACATATATTTGGCATGTGGGAAGACCGTACAGGCGGTATTAGCTAGAAGGATCCCTAATGCAGTCTTTTAGTGATGACTGATCACTTTAACTACTTGAATTCCTGAACCACAAAAGAGATGATCACATCATTCTGCCTGAATTGCTGTTATTATTTATACAATGTAATAGGCAGCGTTGATAATTTATGCATAATGTAAAAATGTTCTAAGTGATCAGTGACTGCAATCTCACTGTAGTATTACCAAACTAGCAATTTTACAAGATATGTAGCTATTACTAAGGTTCTGGAAGTGTTAAGGTACAAGGGATTGTACAGCTAGGGGTGAAGTCTGGCTTAACGTACTTGAACTGAAATGAATTGGGAAATATGCAAAGAGTTTAATAGCAAAGTACTTTCGTATTTGCTTGATGACCTAAGAAACCAATTGCCTCCAATGAGACTAAAAGTAGTCATTACTTCTGTCACCTTTAAAACAATCAAACAAATACTGGGTTATGTGCATAGTTCAGTTGAGGACAGCTTCTCTCGTGATTAAATGGACTATGTTTTTTCCCAGTTTCTTCTCATAGACCCAAATAGGAATGGAAAGGAAAGCAGCTTTTCCAAAGCAAGCAGGGAAACCTGACTTTCTTCTCCAATCTTCTCTGAATTAGAAACATCTGAAGTGTAAAAATTCCAATAATTTCACACAGTGACAAACCGTAAGGTTTATAAAAGGCAGAGAACAGTTGAAGTAGGATGACATTTGGCTCTTCTGAGCTATAACTGAGGAGCTCTGAGGAGCTGAAAAACTAAGGGATCTGCCAAGCTCAGAATTTCCCTGGTGAGGAAATTTATCAGAACACAGCTGGCAGTGGCTTTTTTTCCTTTCTCTTCCTCCCCCTATATGCACCCCGAACCTGACTGCAAGTACAGAGCTGTGAGAAGGAAAAGGGGTAGGCAGTGGGGGAAAAAAATTAGAGCAGCTGATAACGATGCTCTGACCTGCCTCATGCTCAGCACAGCACCAAATTGCCCCTGAGATTCAAGGGTTGCAACCTCCGGTGTCGCAGCAACGTGATTAGCCTTTCAAGATGTGATCAGTGTACTTACTTGTCCTATTTACAGCCTGACTTAGTAACCTGTTCGTTCTATAAATGCTTATGTAGATGACTGCTTAAAAGATACATTTCATCATGTATTAACATTTAGAATTGTATTTAGACATTAGTCTCAAATTCAACTCCTAGCATTTAAACTATGGTTGGAGTGAGTTTTTGGTCATTGTCCAAGTAGAAAGAGACCAAAATTTCAATTCCTACTAGATGGTGTTGAAAGTGGAAAAAGAAAGCAAAATTAAAACTCTTCTCTGTGAAGATTTGAGTGAGTCGGGTTTAGGGATTATTTTTTTTTAGTTTTTTTTTTTTTCACTTGCCTGGAGCTTAGTACTGTAATAGCTGCGCTACGTAATGTTTTCTGAAGGATAAACTATTTGTTTTCTTTTTCTCAGATTGTTATAATGGAGGTGCAAGGTTTAAGGTCAGTTGCTCCCAATCGAATTGTCTACTGCACCATGGAAGTGGAAGGAGGCGAGAAGCTTCAGACGGACCAAGCAGAAGCTTCGAGGCCACAGTAAGCAGCTCCACTGTCACTGCATCCAGCTTCTCTTTCCTTCGTATCGTGGGAGAACCTAACTGAGTATCTTTACAGTTTTTACAATTAAGTTAGTGCTACGTTATACGAAGTTTTTTTCCTGGGTAGTTATTTTAAATTCTTTCTGAAAAATGAAAATACAAATAATAGTTATTTATGGTGAAGTAAGTACAAAGTGGGAACGGTGTCCAAATAAACGCCATTGAATGTATGTGTGAGGCAAAAAGCTAGAGAGCGGCATTGTGTTCTTACCGGCATCCTCTGAAAATACAAACCTCTCGGTAGATGTTAGCCCGAGGTGATTTTGTGTATTCTAGGTTAACGTGCAGGTGGCCTTGTGGAGTGTAACTTGTACAATTGGTGGAAAATCAATACTCAGTAATCAATCTTGACAAAGCTTACTCACCTGCTGAGCCTATTTCATTTTAAATTATAGGATCCACTTCTTTCAATTAATTTTTGAGGGAGGCAGTCAGCAAACTGACTTGGAGGGGGATAACATCATGCCATCTGTAGTTGAACCAGGCAGAGTGGCAGAGAGGAAGAAAATTAAATGTGTTTTTTGGTTGATTTGTTTGACCTACACACTGACTTCAGACACTTTTCTCTCTGTTAAAATGTCATTTGGAATCTTTTGTAGACATCTTTCCAGACAGCGTGTTGGGGTTTTACTGGCACCATAGTGTGCCTTGTGAAAGACAATTTAAAAATTGTAGTTGTTACAGTACCTGAGAAAACATCTTCAATGGAGTTGGGATGGTAGTTTCTATTACATTCAGACCATAAATACAGACTTCTGTTAGGCAAAATTATAAGCACAAAGTTTTATCCACCTCTTCTGGTGTTGGAAGGAGGAGGAGATCTAATTTGGTGGACTCTTTCATAGTTGCAGCAAATTTCCTTGGAAAGTAAGCCAGCAGCTTACTCCAGTAATATATTCAGACAGCTTTGCAGAACTCTAAGTATGTGGGACAAGATGGAAAATTCACTTGTCACAGTCCCTGGCTGTGTTCCTTCTCCAGGGCATGGGAATGCTCAGTCTTATCATTTACATGTAGTACATGAGGAACTTCTAAGAGCAACAATAGCATAAAAGATACACAAATATATGCATTGAAGCAAGGTCATAAGTGGGTATGCAACATCCCCTGCTTATTTGTGGACCTCTTGGGGCATTCTCTGGTGGCTGAGAGTCCCAGGAGTGTTGCAAGGCTTTCTCATGGAGGGCACATCTCCAAGCTGTGCTTTCTCTTCAAACCCAGAGTTGCTTTTATACTGTTCCTGCAACAACTGCCTCCAACCTTTGCCTACTCTCACAGTCAAGGTTCCCATTTCTTTTGATGGTGTGTCTCTCCTTTTCCTCACCCTTGAATTTGTTAGCTTCTGGTTTAAATGCTTGATTAACCCCTGATGTCATTGGTGTGGGTCTTCAAATCTCCCTAAATCAGCTAGAATACACAAATTCTTGAATTCTTGAAATTCTTGGGCACAGTCATTCTCCTTCCAGAAAACAGTTTGTAGATGTTAAGGGTTTTGTTTCTCTCTAGCTGTTTCCAGGTATGGTGAACAAAACACGGTAGGGATGGTTCATGGTCAGTTCATGGTTTACTTATTACATACTGAGAGCTGCAGGTTAAGGTAAAGGTTGTAAAACCAATCAGAAGGTATACATTGTGTATAGATACATCTGGTAAAAGTTAGTAACAGATTAGTTGGTTTTCCTATCTCTCAAAGTAGAAACTTTGTGAAAAGGAAGTTCCGGAATAGATGGAGTCACACAGAATCACAGAATGGTTCGGGTTGGAAGGGACCTTAAAGATCATCTAGTTCCAACCCCTGTGCCATGGGCAGGGACACCTCCCACTAGACCAGGCTGGTCAAAGCCCCATCCAGCCTGGCCTTGAACACTTCCAGGGATGGGGCATCAACAACTTCCCTGGGCAACCTGTTCCAGTGCCTCAAGACAATACAGGAGTCAATACAAGAACAACTAGGAAAAGGGGTAATGTTAGGACCTGCTCCAAGCTTGTAAACTGATTTGGTGGATTTCAGGCTCAATAGGTATGAGTTGATTGAATACAGGAGAAAGACAGGTTTATGGGCTGTTCCATATAAGTGTTGTTGTATGAACCAAATTCATATGGATTTGTATGGAAAAAAATGTGCATCTTTGAGAGATGCCCTGAACGTACAGTTCCAATGTACAATTGGAAGGACAGGAATGGGAGTTACTGGTGCTGCAACCTGCTGTCCTACAAAACAGTGTAACTTGAAGGGGCATAGCTGATAGAGCTCTAAAATCTATCTAGTTCTTGTGCTCTTCTGAGCTGTACTGTTTCGCATTTCTGGCACGAGCAATTGTGAGAGATTGGCATACAGTATGATTATGAGCATATAGGGCCATGTAGTTTGTGAGCATATTTAGGGTTGTAGTTCGAGGCAATGGGGGAGGATATTAAATTAGACAAGCATGAAATTAGCGAATTATGGGCAAACATTAAAGAAGATGGAGGATTTCCCGTTCGATACCTATGGAATGGAAAATCCTTTATTCCACAGTTTAATTTTTCTGTTAGAGCCGAATCAGGTTTTCTTGACAGTAGCAATATTTCTTTTTTTTGGTTGGTGGCGGAGGGAGCTAAGAGGGGTTGGCAGAGTTTAATCAGGAAATTGCGCTGGTGGAAGAGAACCTAGGAAATACTGTTATGGCAGGGAGGAGTCCCCAGGTTTCAGAAGACTTAAGGTGTCTCTCTTTTTTCTCTCTTCTATCCCAGCCTGTGTCCAGTCCTTCTGAGAACTTTCTTACTTTTATGACCACCAAATCCCTTGCCCCATGCAGTCACCTGCCTCTTCTTGCCCCCCTGCTTCTACCAGCACAGTTCACTGTGCTCTGATAGGGACCTGCCAGGGTGATGGGGAGGGTCAGTGAAGGGTTGGATGTTCTCCTGCAAAGAGGAGGTATGGGAAGAGGTGGAAACAGAGGTGACTTTCTGCTCCTGTTGATGTTAGTAATGGTACGACTACTTGGAAGAAAGATGCCTCCTTTCCCCCTCAGTCCTTTGGCAACAATGGGCAAAGTCACTTAAGTAGAGGCCAGTGACCAGCTGGGCAAGCACAGCCAGTCCATCTCTTGTCTGATACAGAAAAAACAAGTTGGCAGCTGCCTTAGGCTACTGCCTACTTCTTCTGCTGCTGGAGCTGGCTCCTTACTGGGATATTTTTCAGTCCTGTCATTCTGATATGAAGGAAAATAATCAGTGAGGCTGGAGGAGAAAACCCAAAACCCATTCCAAAAAAAAAAAAAAAA
>VYZM01018155.1:466226-483337 GCA_013398915.1 Dromas ardeola
GCAACCTAAACCACATTTGAAGCCTTATAGAAAGGTACTAACATACAGACTCTTCCCCTTGTGCTTTCAAACTTGAATTCCAGTTCCCACTGATGTAATTGAGAATATATACATAAATATATATTGAATAAAATAGTGGTTGCATATAAGGAATAATCGTTACCCTATAAAATCCTGCATAATGATCTTCTGTCACTCGTGCAGTAACATTTCAACATCTTTTTTCAAAAACATTCATTAAAGGGAGAAGCTGGAATGTTTGTATTATTTTGTAAGGTGTGCAAAAGACTGAAAATAAACATGCCTTTGGGTTGTATGAGACAGCTGTTAGCGTTAAGGCCATGATTTCTTGTGTGGCATCCTGGTGTCAGTCACTGCCAAACGGATGGGTATTTCTGTGCTCATAAGAGAGTAGGAAACACTTACGAAATTTCCCCGATTATTAATGGAGAAGAACCAGCAGCAATTAGTACCAACTAATACTCTCTTTGGGAGTCTCAGTAAAAAAGCCAGAATCAGACAAGTATGGATTTAACTCTATTTTTGTTTGGCTGAATGGAGCCTTCTCGTCAAATTAAAGATTTATTGTCAAATCGCTGTGGGGCAACTTGCGCTGCTGGTACAAGGGCTTGCTTGCTCTCTCACATGTTTTCTCTTTCTATGTATATGCAGTTGTAGTTAGTAATATGCAACGCTTCATAAATTCCACATTCACACAATACTTCGCTGACAGCAGAATGTTTGTCAGACCCGGATTTAAGGTGTTTTGAACTAGATTAAAGCATCAGTGTAGTCAGATGTGTCAGGGAGGTGCTGTGAGTCTTGTCTGTCTTTTTCTTTCCTGGCCTTTCATCTCACAACTTGCACTGGGAGCATGATTTCTAACCTGAAGATTATAAATACATAGTTTTCTGCAGTTAAAGTATGTTTCTAAACAAAGTAGAAACCGCAAAGCTGGTACACATTCTTGAAACAGTTGAGACGCGGGGATGTTATGGAGATCTGAACATTGTATTTCCAGCCCAGCTCAGTGATGAGCGAAGATGAAGTGCTGGTAACTCTCGTAGTCCCACGAAGCAGTAGGACGCCTAACAAAGTGGGTTTGGTGGCTCTTCCTGCTCACTCCAGCTCTGTAACACATCCCTGTATGGATAGGGAATAAGAAAAATCTTTCAGAAGACCTCTTAAGGTGATGTAATGAAGAATTAAGAAATCTGTTGAGGTTGATTTACGCGATAGATTTAAACCAAGAATCAAACCAAGAAAGGTGCAAAAGGAGGCACCAAGGAAACCAATACACTGTGGTATTTGTTTCAAAAAGGAGATGATTTACTAATTGCTGAGGAAGATCAATTCTTGATGGCGCAAAATTCTCTAGACTTGCTATTTTGTCAGATGTTCCAATAAATAGGGCTAAAATAAAATTTCTAGATGTTTGCTTGGAATAATAAATTTTATAATATTCACTCCCATGTAAGACTGGAGATTTAAGATCCCATAAAGAAAAGTTTTGACTAACAGAGACCATGATTAGAGTGGAAAACCTGAGAGAGAAATTTGCTGCTGTTTCCAGTATACGAAATGTGTTCCAAAATGAAGTAGAAAAATAAATTTGCTTAGACGGGGTTCTGTGACACAGTGATAAATCTTTACCTGAAATAAACATCCACCTCCTTGCTTGTAGTAGATAATTTTGCAGTGCAGGGAAATCAACTTTGGCAAAGGACTCTGTCACTAATTATAGTATCAGCTCACATACCTCTGACAGCAGCGTAAATATGGTGAAAATTCTGGGGCTTACGGTTGAAGATGATCAAACATCAAACCACTGCAGTTTCTACAGTAAAGAGGATGAGTAGGTTAAAGCAGAAAACATACATATACAAAGGAAAATGATGTGGCAAAATGAGAGCATGAAGAGGCAGGATTAGGGGTTTTTTTAGACTTAAAGCTGGTGGTTTTAGAGGTCTCAGGTGTGGTACAAGGGCTGCGGCTGAGAGTGCAGTGAGCAGCACTGCAGCATTTAGCACTGAGATTATTGTTACTTTTGACTAATTTTCTAGTAAGATTTAAAGAAAAAAAAACAACACCCCAGACATTAATGAGAATTTTTTAACTTAATATGAATACTGCAGGAGATCCACACTTGATTTGACAAAAATTTTGCACTTTCCACGTAGACACATTCAGCACCAAAATTGTTCTCATTAGCAACAGTCATTGGACAGATATTCATCAATCAGCACTCCTCCAAACATGTGGAAGTGGCTGATTTGCTGTTTCCATTGCTTACATACATTTGGTAGTTAAAACATACACTATTACAAACATAAAGCATTACATTTTTATTATATTAAGAATTATTAAAGATATACTTCTTGTAAATAGAAATTTCAGGAATTAGGTGAATTAATTTACCTGTTCTTCCTTCTCACTCTTCCTTCAGTATCTCCACAGCAGAGCAAACATGAGATAAATTATCTGCAACATACTTTGACTCAAATGAGATCAAAATGGTGCATATGATTTCCTTCTGTTTTCACAGAAAGCCAAGTTACAACCTACAGGTTCACCTCCTCCCCTGTAGGAAAAGTAAGTCAGCTGTAGGATTTATTTTCTTGCAGAAAACTGTTACTGCTGTTGAAAGTTAAGATACAAAGAAAAATAACTTTTCTTTATTCAGTGCTCAAATTCTGGAGGCCACATTGTTAGTTCTAATTTAAAAACAGTCAAAAATTTGTTCAATTAAACATCTAAAAAGTTATTCAGTCTTACAAATAATACCAACAATCCTTTGCTTGCTGGTTGCCTTTTAATCTGTGGATCAGAAAGACATTTCTGATAAGTACTGTATTTTCTCCAGGAAAATACCAGGGTGCAACCCCAGCCTAAAAGAAAAATACAGATTTGTCTGACCCACACCTAGCAGCTTTGGTTTTAAATTTAAAGGAAATGTTCCACTACAGTTTCTCCAATGAGATTAAGCAGATGTGAGAACAGGAAATATTAATGTTTCAATAGGTATTAATAAATGCATTTGACAGAACATGAATGTGTTTTGGAAGAAAAATGTTAAATTTTTGAGAAACCAAGTGGATATAATTATATTAGCACATCTGTGACCACCTGCTCTACCAGATAATTTACTTCCAAAGACATGATGTTAAGAGGCTATGAGAGTTCGCTGAAGTCCCGATCAGCAAGGAGCATGAAGGAGTGTGGAATGTTTCCACCATGAACATTAAGCTTTAGGAATAGATTCAGACTGTTGCTTTTCAGCCCAGGATTTTCATTTACTGCTGCAGATGGAAAAAGGGGTGGGAGAAAGATGTCAGTCAAGGATAGCTATCAGATGTGATGTTAAAGATGATTTCCAGTACTACATTAGTGTCAACAGCAGGTGAACGGCCCAGCATTAGTCCCATCCACGTAAGTCTCTCATTGTGCATCGAAATTAGAGAAGCAGCAAATTCTGCCAGGCTCCCTGGGCGAGGCTCAGGCATGGCCCATCCCGCCCTGCTGTGTCCTGCAGGAATGGAGCCTGGGGATGTGTCTCTGGAGAAAGCTTCACCACTTTCTGGGGAGGTCCTGGAGCCAGATACCATGGCATGTGCCTGCCCCTCATCTTGCAGAAGCTGAGCAGCCCCCCGTGATGCTCTCTTCATTGAACAGGCTGGGTCTCTTCCCTTTAGTCAGCAAGACTCTAATTTCTTCTGTCTGTGAGTTAATGCTGGCGCTAGATTTTTATAGACAGGCTTTTGTTTTGTTTTGTTATTTTAATAGAAGTTTCTCTTGATTATTTGGGTGGTTCTATCCATTGTGGTGTGCACAGTTCAAGGCTTCTGGAAGCTCGGTGGTGCCCGAGAGAGAAAGAGTGCAGCTAACAAAGCGCTTAGATTGTGTTTGTGATTGCAAGGCAGCATCTTCCTGAATAGTGGGATCTGGGGGCGGGGGGAGACTGAAGATCTCATCTTTTATGAAGATGCTTTCTCCTTGGAAATCTCATTTCTGTATTGTGACAAAACCTACCCCTGGGACCACCGCTGGGAAGAGCAGCAGCGCTAGGCATTGTCTTGTCCTGCGACTGCAGCATCTATCATCAGATCACAAAACAGATTTTCTCCCTCTCAGGAAGGTGATTTCTTGTCAGAGCCCCTGTTTCAATTACCACTTTGGCTGAGGCTAAGGCTATGTCCACCACAGACAGAGAGAGTGAGCATCTTTCTAATTCAGACAAAGCAAAGACGACAGAATGTAAAGTTAGATTTGGTTAATTTTCAGTGAACCTCACTTTTGTAGTCTGGCATGTGTTCAGCCACCTGTAGGACTGGTTTACACAGAACCACTGCTTTCTTAATACTTTTTGGGTTTAGTTGCATATTACTTTCTAGACTTCATCTTGAAGTCTGTAACTCATGTTGGTTGAAGGTTCTTCTTTTACCTACTAGATCCCTTTGCTGGAGGATTACTACTGTATGTTCATTTCCAACAGTGGAGACACCATGTAAATTATTCTTGAACGTAAAATTAACATACTGCTTTTTGTAATTGAGGGCCTCTAAGATTTTAGCTTGCGTAATACATCCTTTTATAGAGCATACTCTTAAGGTCACTTATTTTCTTTCTGGCTTTAGTTTCTGCTAATCGTAATATCTCAAGTAGTGGAAAAAATGAAGAGAAGCTGGAACTGCGCTTACTTTTTGCATTTTGTTTGTGCCTAGCAATGTAACCAGAATCAGCATCGTCAATGCAATGAGAACCATGCAATTATTTAGGAAAACAGAATAACTTGTCAGAGGAAGTTGCAATCTAATTTGTGTAACTTTCCTTTTTTCTGTACCACTGGCACACAGAGCGGGGGAAAGGCTGACAAACCAAGTGTCTCAACTGAGATAAGAGATTAACAACTAGAAGTTTGTCTGCCTAATTTAGCTTCTCTAAAAGCATGAAGTCTTGTGGCAGTAATTATCTTGCAGAGCTATAGTCACTCTGATAAATAACATTTTTTTCCCATTTTTTCTGTTTGCATTTACATTTTTCCTACATGCTTATACTAAGCTGTAACATCTCATAAAACAAAAAGAAAACATTTTCTTTGGGTGAGTCTCTTACTTTCTGCATAGTTTGGTCACCTAAAGTTAAACGTGTAAATATATTTTTAGAATTGAGACATGATTCGTTGCTGAATTAATTTGACTTGTATGCACAAGATAGTGAACATAGTATATTTAGTAGAGAAAAGATCTCTTTTTCTTTTTTTTGCTTTCTTGCTTGGCTCTGATTTTCCTTATGGGGATATAATTTCAGTTCTTTGGGTTTTGCCATTAATAAATTTATGATTTTTTTTTATTACAAAAGTCATATAGGAAAACCCTGATTTGTCTTATCACAGAGAAAAGCCAATTTTCCCATGTAGATATTTAATCTTGGATGCTCAAAAAATGTAGCTTCCCTCTCTCCCACCCTCTCCCCCAAAAAGTTTGGAAATTAAGTTCTAGGAGTGCATTAATAAATATTCTGTACAAAAGATCACAAAGTCCTATGACTCTCAGGCCTGTCCTCTGCCCCAGTTAAACTCTGTTCTTTTATTTGTTGCAGATGGGGAACTCAAGGGGATTTCACCACAACTCACCCTCGGCCTGTTGTCAAAGTAAAACTCTTTACAGAAAGCACCGGGGTGCTGGCACTTGAAGATAAAGAACTGGGAAGAGTGAGTATTATGTGTAGAAACAAGAAATATGTGAGAAACGATGCGTAGGAATGCGGGTGTTGATAAAACATGCCATAAAATGGTATAAGGTATTCAGTACAGCACCTGCTCTGCTGCAGCTGTGCCAAACAGTGCTTTTTCTTTTAAGGGTGACTTTTTGTATTGTTCAAAACATGGTATGTTGACTTGGATTACCTTCCAGAAACTTGCATCAGGGATCCATGCCGGTTCTCTTTGTCTTGTTTAAAACTTTTTTCAATTCCTAGGTGACCTACCAATGCTTGTAGCTATTCAAATTAGGAGCGAAGAGGAGAGAGAGAGGACTTGGCATGTAATAAATATAGCAAACAATTGGGCAAAGGGAAGGAAGGACTTAAGTGATGGAAGGATGGAGGGGGAGGAAGCAGTGATGGAAGTAATATATCAGACTAAAATAAGAGTTCTCACTCTTGAACTGTATGAGCTTCCCTTCCCTTCTCACGTTTTCCCTTTCTTGACAGGATCATTTATCCTTCTTAGGCCAAAATCAGGGGCTAGAGAGTGCAATGCATCATAGAAAAAGGAAGGCAGTGTGAACAAGACAGAGAGGGTCTGCAAATCTCGGCCCCTCATCTCCTGTTGAAATTCTCCCCTCTGATATGTTAATGTATGGAGGAGAGCTTATGTTTTAATGCTCAAAGTCATGCTGTTTCTCATTCAGGCAAGGACAACTTGTTGGGAGGAGCAGGGCTCTTCCCCAGTTCGTGTCCCCCAACTGCAAGCGGCTGCACAAAACCAGATTCTCCCACACATTGGGTCACTTGTTAAGGTCAGGACTGTATCCCCAGTATTACTACTTCTTGCCTCCTCTCATGTCCTTCTAAGAGGCTTCCAAGGTCACTTGGTCAAGGACAGCCAAGCTGAAGGTGGGATCTGCATGGGGAAGGTTTCCAGTGGGGGTGACACACTGGCGGGAGTCAGGCGGGCGTTGTGGCAGATACAGCAGAGGAGCCACGGGGGTGCAGCTGAGCAGACCAAAGTCTGCAATATCTGGATTCAAAACAATGAAAAGAGACACTGAAAGGGTGGACTCACGGGCACTGCATGGTGCTGTTAAATGCAGAGGAATTTCTTCTTCTCTTTCCCTGCTTGCTCAGTCCTTTCAAAGAAGCAAAAGGAAAGTCAATGCAAAGGTGCAGGGCAGTGGAGAAGGGACTATGTGGCCTTTGTGAACAGTAGCCAGCATAGTCATTGCCAAAGAATTGGAGGAGAAAAGAAATATTGACAGAATAAAGGGGCTAAGAATTACAAGTGTTAACAGGACCCTTTTGCTCTGCAACATTAAATAGATAAAGTTCAGGTATAAGCTTGGTCTGATTTCTTACACTGCAGCTTGTCTGAGTTTCTAGGACAGGAGGATAAAAGATTTTAAATTATTTTAAAGAATGGAAACATTTAAAATGTAAAATACTGAATATAGCTGTTGCCTTAACTGTATCGTATGGCCCCAGGTGGTTTGTTTTGTGGTTTTTTTCCCTGCCTCCTCTCCCTTCCCACTCCTGGCTGCCTTCTGACACATCTGTATTTGTCAGCTGGCCAAACCAGTGTAAAGAAGATAATAACTTCTCTTTCTTGGTTCGGGGTGGTGAGGGGCTGGGGCTGAGCTCACTGCCCCGTTTTTGGATGGAGTCTGACCCAGCTTTCCCAGAGACAAAGCAAGATACATAAAAAGTGAGGGAGGAATGAGCAATCTTCTGTTTCTGTCACTGATTCTTACACTCTTGTTGTTCTTCAGCAGTCTGCATGCTCTTATCAGATGCTCTGAGGTTTGGCAATTTGTACCAGAATTTGGCTATTAAAATTATTGGGTTTTGCTGGGTTTTTTCCCCCCTTGTCACAAAGGACAAAGGCCATCACCTTTTTTCCCCTTCTGTTAAAGCTTGTGCTGAGATTGGGCAGAAGTACCTGAGAGATGCTTGCATACTGATTTACATTTTATAATCCATTCCTGATTTACAAAAAATGTCCAGTCCCCATCCTTGCCCAAAAAATACCTTCTGTAAAAAATTAACCTGTACAAGATAAACCTCTCACAATGACATTAGGTACGGTGCATGGTCCTTAGCAGTGGAAAAGAACATGAAAAAGGGCATGTCAGCTGTGGTAGCCATCAGCCTGTTTGGGCATCTGCTCTGTCCTCCTGCGCCTTCCAGGTCTGGCAGTACCCAGGGTTGCTGACAGAGACCTTCCAGCTGGTGAGGAAGGGGGAATCTGCCAATTTACCTCTCTGGTTTAACCAGAGTATTTGAGACTGATGGTTGCTAGCTTCAGGGGAGATCGGGAGAATATTTGACAGAATTTTTACAATACAATTTTAAGGTATTGTGTACGCTCATGGTATACGTTTTAGCTTTCAAAGGCTTGTTTTGTTTTCAATGTCTCCATTTTCAAGTTTGAGAGATTTAATTTCAGGTAGCCTTTGAAAAATTGCAGGATCCCACTAGATAAGTTTAATTCTAATAGAATTTGGCAACTTTATGCCTGGTCAGTACACTGCAGTGACTTGCAGGAGTGCAGCTGATTCAGGTAGGTTGTTATGCTCTGAAAAGGCCTGAAGATACTTCTGCTGGTATTTTTTTTTTGTACTTAAAAATTCAACTCAAACCTGTCCCTTCTGAGGTAGGCTTGCAGTGGACATTAATTCTCATCTGTCACATACTTTCTTCAAAGTATGTGTCTTGACCCGAGACCGCTTTGCTACATTATTGAAGTTTGCATTTCCCATACCCTGCACTTATTGTGAAGGTTTTGTCCTGTTTAATCTATAATTAGAAATAGGAGGCGACATTAAGCTACATGATTAGAATTTTGAACTTCCATCACATGCCAAAAGGGTTTCTTCTGCCACCAAGGGATCAGTTTTTTATGAAAACAGATCTAAGGTGTGAAACGTGGATCCAGCAAAGGTTTCCCCAGAGATGCAGAGGAGAAGTTGTTTCCATAGACCCCGTCAGTGCACGGCACTCTCGCACTTACAACCTTAAGATGTAGGCCCTGATCTCAGTATGACAGCACTGCAGCTCCTCGGCTTAAGCAGGAGACACTGCTGATTTCCAGAAGTAACTAGCTCACGTCAGAGCAGAAAGGATGCAAGTTCATGCTTTCAGTAGAGAGGGCAGGCCATACTTACAGCTTTATTTATTCCCTGTTAGGAAGCAGAGGCTGGGGGCTGCTCAGGTTCTGCTGCAGAAGTTACCAGGTGAGCACCAAGTGACAGAAGGGTGGTTGTCTCTGCTTAACATCTTGTCACTTCAAGTCATTTAAGATGTGCTTAACCGGCAGGAAGTAGTACTTACTATGTTGCTTGTCTGGCATTGCTTTCTTCCTGTAAAAAAAAAAAACAAAACCAACAAACAAATAAATCCAGTTGTCAACACCAAGAGAAGATTTTGCTTGCTGGGGGATATTCTTCTGGCTCCCTGCTGACCGCTTCAAGTGTCTTCAAACAAAAAGCAAATCTTAACCTTTATTCTCTCTTCTACACAAACTGGAGGACAGTTGGACAAACTCAGTTTTCCACTGAAAGAAAAAATGGAGACACGTGCCACACAGGAGGGGAAAGGATGTTACTTGCTTTTGGGTTTTGCAGAACATGAGCTTCTGGAGCCGTTCATGGTCTGTGTCTGTGGTTGTGCGGACCTCTGCGTACAGTGAGCCACTGAATTTAACTTCTAGAAAGTGAGGCAGGCTGCATCTTTGAAGCTAAATTTCTTCTAATAAGGAAATGTTAAGAACTGACTTTATTCAAATATCTTTGAAATGTGTGGCACGGTTTTTGTGTGATTGACACTGATCTGACTGCTTCATTAATTTTTCTGTGTGAATACAGAAGGCACAGTTGATGTTTGCATTTGTACGTGCAACAACTGTGGAAGCGTGAAGAAGCCTTCAGAGTTTGGAGTAAATACTTCCGAAAAATCAGCCTGGTGGTTTCTGAAACTGAGGGATCTGACACTATTTTTCCTTGTTCAGTACTTTGTGTATGAAGATGTTCAAACCTAGTAATTCAAAGTGACAGCAGTTGTGCTTCCTTAGTGCGCATGTGAATACAGTGTGAGAACAGCAGGTGGTGTTTGAGTGCTGATACTTTTTGAATGTAAGAATATTTCAGCCATGTCACTTCGACTATTCAATTAAAAGGGAACTGTTGTCTCACAACCGGCTTGTCACAGTCAGCTGCAGCCAGCAATAATTAGCTGTGCAGTTACAGGTTTTTTTCACTGGTGCTGTTACTCTAGGTTTGATTTAAGCCGTTATAAAATAGTGTACTGGCTAGGTACCCATACTCGCATGATTGCCTAGTTTCTGAATGCCGACTGCACCGAGCATGTTGGTTATCTTCTGTGCTGTGTTCGAAGGGCTGCTGAGCAGAAACGATTTCATACTGTGAATATGTAAATTTAAAGCCTGCTGTCCTGGGGAATGTTTTTGTCCATCGCATTTTGAAATGACTGAGGTTTTACAGGTCTGAGTTTTTCTGTCTATTTTTTTTTTTTTTAAGTTTGGAAAATGATAAGAGATTGCTTCCACTTCCCCTTTTTCTCTTGCTCCCCAAGCACTCTGCCTGTCAGCATCCTGCTATGTCTGGCTGAGTGTTATTGTTTCCACACTAACAGGGATTTTCTCAGTAGCTTCTCTGAGAATGCCTCTCATCAGAAATTCTTGAGATATTTTCCATTCAGGCATGCCCTCTTTTAGATCTGGGAGAGAGGCTGTATGGGAAGGACTTAAAGGCAACTTTTATCAATTGCTAACATATATTAAGGTAAGTGTTCAGCTGGCAGCAGCAGCAGAGATCCATTGATTGCATAAATTGCAAAGTCTTCCCGGATCTTTGTCAACAACAGTGTTTTAGATAGCTCTCTCACCGTGCACCTGTGCAGTTTTTCTGTTTGATTTTTTTTTCTTTTTAACCATCTGTTACCTGAAACCTTGTGTCAGTGTTTCAGCTGTAATACAATCATAGCTGAAAAGCGAGAGATCGATCAATAGGTGAGATGATGGAGCTTGTGTAAAATACTCATAAACTTATTAACCCTTTCTTTAGGGGCTCTGTAGGTGAGAAATTCTCTAAGGGAGTTAATTTCAAGAGAGTCACCTTCTTTTCCCATTTCTACCTCCAATCTTGTCCCTTCCCTTGAGCTTCTTTTGCTTCATCCTCCTGGCAGCAGTGCCTCATAACTTCATGCTCAGAGGACATGAGCGCGGTCCTGTGCTTGGCAGGCTGCTGCTGGGGCATGTGAGGGGACTTCCCTTCTTGTCACACTGACAGCAGCTTCTGGCTTTCTGACATTAACCTGTCTTTGGACAAGGGGCTGGCATAACTCAGAACAACTCCAAACTTTGAAGTTAGGGGAGAAGGTGACTTGAGAGGAGCTGGTAGACGTTTCTAGTCAACTATTTCCAAACTAGCTTCAATAATTTTTGGTCTGTAATGTTATTTTCAAATCAGTAAAATAGAGTGTGTTTAACTAGGAAATTTTCCTGTGATCTTTGCTCAGACAATGACCAGCACCATAAATTTGCATGTGCCAAATAATAACGGGTGCTTATTTCATAATATAAGATTTGCCTGTCCTCTCTGCTTGCACTGGCATCTTTTCAAATCACTACATTTTAAAGCATGAAAGAAAAAGCCTTCCATGGAATGAATTAGTCCTGTTGCATGATGAAAGCTTCAACAAATGCAGTTGAGGGAGCCTATTATCTTATGTCTCGGGCACTCACTGTTTTTCATAGTTTTAAATAATCACAAATTGAGTTAGAAGTGTCTCTGGTAAACCATGGAATTTAAAAAACTTGGTTTCTCCAGTTCATTGTGGGATTTCTTGCATGACCACGAGTGTGTTATTTATTCTGAACAGAGCTGGCAGCGCTGCTCATGATTAAGGCCTTTTGACATAGGATTCAGTTCTCAATTGCTTGTAACTCAGCCAGACCTTAAGCGTTGAGGCTAAAATTTTTCATCCTAGGTATGGAATAAGATAAAAAGAAAACATGGGCTTGGTCAACGGCGAAAAGCAATCACTTGTAGCGCCATTTGTGATCTGTAAGAGTACATCAGTCGTGGGAACTTCTTTTGTCTCATAAAATCTTCTGGCTTTCCTGTTGGGGACCATGCAATTTGAAGAAAAGAGAGGAAGCTGGGTACCAGCAGCGACTCCCTGGAGTGGTAGGGAGCAGGGCAGGATGGGGGACATTTGGGCAGCTCCAGGCATCGGGCACCTCCCTGGGGATGAGGATAGGTGGAGGGTCTGGTCTGTTTTTTGAAGATGGCCCCAGACCGTGTTACGACTGTTGATGGGCTGCATCTTTATTTTCTTTATGCTTGTGTGGTGTGAGCTGTACTGAAGGGGTGAGATAAGGGTTTTCTGTAATAGCATGGTAAGTGTCACCTACCTCTCAGCCAGGGCATTAAAGAGCAGTTGCAGATCTTCTTTGCTTTCATCTTTTCTGCTTGTGACAGTGAGCCAGAACTCAGCATAGTCTTCTCAGAATTGCCATGATTACCAAGGCCTGGTGCCCAAGGTCTGAGATCTCAAAATGTGTCTCAGACCACCCCAACTTGTACAATCTCTCTCATTTCAAATACTTGGGTCAAAAGAATGGGTAACTCCAGCAGCTGCGTTCAACTCTTGAATATCATTGGGTTTGCGTGGAAGTAGGGGATGGGGAGGGGAAGGATGGGATACCAGGCCATGAGTTGGATGAAGGTGAACTCAGCTGCAAGTGTGGGATGGGGGAAAAAGTAGAGTTTATCTTGACTCTTGATTTTTCTCATGTGCTTATGGCTTGCCAGTCTGCTTGCCTCTTAGCTGCGTTGGTCCCTTTTGAAGACTGCATTTTCTTTTGATAGCAGGATAACTGTGGCCAGGGATGGTTAGCTTGAGAGATTTATCTAAGCATGGGAATACCGATAGGAGGTACTTCTGCACAGCGCTTTTAACTCTGAACCTTCTG
This sequence comes from Dromas ardeola, assembly GCA_013398915.1. Taxonomy (NCBI): domain Eukaryota; kingdom Metazoa; phylum Chordata; class Aves; order Charadriiformes; family Dromadidae; genus Dromas; species Dromas ardeola. The sequence continues at coordinate 478,936 of VYZM01018155.1, forward strand.
CTTGGTTTTCTGCTCTGAGACATCTGAGACATCTGAGGTTTCATGCTCTGAGGACATCACCTTGCACAAGTCCATAAATGTGTTGCTCTATAATATTTAAGATTTCTGTGTTCATTTTACATCCGAATGAGGAGAGGCATAAAGTGAACTTGCCACTTTTTCAGTTACAGTGTGGTCTGAGGAAATGTAATACTGGATGTAATTGGGCCACATTCTCGAGTGTTTTTAATGATCATGAGGTGATTGAATTTACTGAATTATCTCAACCCACGCTGTTCTGATACTATTAGTTTGCCTCAAATCAGCTGAAGCAATGCAGTGCACGGCAGCTATGTTTAGTGTGTAGCATTCTGGTCATTGATAGTTCATTACACTTTTTAATGCAGTTTACCTGGGTCCTGGTTTGAGGTTAGTGGCCAGCCCAGCCCAAACCACGACAACCTGTTAGTTTACTTATTGTAAACACGGTCCTAGAGCAACAACTCATAGCTGTCTGTGCTGCTGCTGAGTACTCTACTGTGGTGATATTCACAGGTGTAACAACAATAAAATAAGATAAACTAAAATAAAAATTAATTCAGAAATGTATGATGTAGTAGGAATTTTATGAAACTTATGGAAGTTTTAGGCACAGTGAAAGAGTATCCTGTAGGTGTGTTTTATATCCCCCAGAGAAGACAAATGAGTTGATACCATTTTAAAGTAGATTACAGAACAACTAGAAGATTAAAATCCCTTAAGAAGTCCTGAAAGGAAATCTGAGACAATAACCTAGGAAGTTTCTCCATGGACAATGGCAATGACATTGCATTGCAGTGTGCCATAATCGAGAGAATGCTTTTAATACAAATTTCAGCAATTTTTTACTTTTCCTATTAAGGAACATTTGCCCAGTGTTCTGCTTTCAGAGATTTCATGATACAGTTTGTGCCACCTGATGATATGGTATACAATGATTAGTATTTCCCTGGAGGGCACTATAAGTATGAACGTTATTGTGTAGATAATTAATGCCTGTCAAATGCTTTCTGTGCATGTGTGTACTTGTGTTTGTGTGTAAAGATAAAAAGTTTAACGTCAAAGTTCTTTTAGCTCTCATTGTTTAAAGCTGGCAGGCATGACAAAGTGTAATACAAACACAATTTAGTGCATACTTAAATATTCTGCCAGATACTTATTCATTGTGAGAGCTTTGAAAATGAAACTCCAGAATACTTCTTTAAGAATTCAGAAAAGGAATTGTCAGTAGTGAAGTTATGAATTAATTACACACTTGTCTGCTTATATTTTCATCAGCATTCTAAAAACTCAAGAAACTGACAGGAGAAAGATGTCACTTGAGATGCATGAGCTGTAATAAGCTGTTACAGGACAACAGAAACTGCAGCCTGTAGAAATGGAAAAATTTGTATCATCACCTACAGTCCTATGTGAATGCCAAGTGGTTATATGCATGGAATGAGTAATAATTCTGGTTTTTTTTAATCTTGCATTTAAAAAGATAAACAAACTAAAAATCATTTTCTGTTTGCTACATCAGAACGCAAAGGTTGCCATACTCATAATGCTTTTAAATGTTTTTTAAGGGATGGCTTTTACTCAAAATGAAAATCAGCTTGTTTATTGGGAGAGGAGGAGTGTTTCGTATGCATTTGCAAAAAAAGAAAAAAAAGTAGCCTCCTGATTCATTGAAACCAGAATATACTGATTCTTCTACTATCTCTTTAAAAGGTTCTGAATGTATTCAATAGATCTGACAGGTTATTTCTCCCACTGGTGTTATAAAGGTTGTGCTCTTGATTAGGAGTGATGTGTTATGTTTCTCTGCTTCACTAGAGCTCCTGGTATTAACAGGATGCAGGAATGCGTTTTCTGCAAAATCCTGAGATGAGAAGCTGAAGGCCTTCAGCTTTCGTCATCTTTCAAATGATTAGATCTGAATGACACTATTGTAATATTTTTGGCTTAGAACCATCCGTTAGATTTATGCTCGCTTGGAGATTCTTACTCAAATCCTTGATTTAACTTTCCTAATAACGCAGAGGAGAATATATTGTGTTTTATATATGTGACAAAAGGCACAAGTACTGTGTATAAGAAATTAACTTGATGGTTAACATTATGATTAATTTTAGTTTTCAAGAAATAAAAGATGTGAAGAACGCTGCTTTTTAGGGTGTTGTTACTTTTGAAATACTGCTTCATGATAATGGTAATTCAGAACTCACTCAATGTTACAGAAGTCTACCAAATAGCGTATTTAGAATATTTTAGAGTCTAAATTGATTCAAAAGTAGTGCTTATAATAAGAGTGAAAGGAAATTATGTTTCAGAAGCATTTAACTGCTAAACGTGTGACTGTGGGTAAGGATTTAATGAAGTAGTAATATTTAATTGTACTGGCTGTAAATGGATAAACTTTCTGGATAGTAAATAAATAAATATTTAACAGCTTGTGACTAATATTAATCTGAAATTAATGGTTAGCTGGTAAAACTATCAAGAAATGTATGTAAACTGTTAAAAAATGAAATGTTTCAAATTCAATGTATTTTTTATTTTTTTACATGTCTACCACAAACAAGAGGTTTGTTTCGTATCACATTTGGACTGGACATAGTATCTTACATTTATTATACTCCATTTGCAGCAAAGGTGCTTTGGAATTACTCTCCAATTTCTGCAATTTTTACTATAATTGGCTTTTATTAATGCTAATGATCAAAAAATGGTGCTGGTAAGAAAAAGCGTATTTTGGTTTTCTTCGCTGAAGCAATGTCACTGCTGGAGGGGCGATCTGTTGCATAATGCTGCAGCAAGTTGTTTCAATAGGATGTTTCCCCAGAGCACTAAGTAATGTAAAAGTTTAGGTTCCTGTTTAATTGTACATGACCATTTTGAAGTGTCAACTCTTCCTTTTTGTGTAAAACTGTTAATTCAGAATGAGCTAACAAAGAAGGACAATTCCGATTTGTAAGAAAATTGATGAGTTCATTTTGGAAATTCATCAGTTACAATAAGATCGAGTCAACTGGTTTATTAGATTTCTGAAACCTTTTTTAGTCATCTTTCAGATCGGAGAAGATGCAACAAGAATCTTCACTGCTTAGAAGTTTACATTAAAGACTGTCAGGCTCTTCTTGTATCAGCTCATTGAAGTTTTTATTGTATGACTTGCAGGTAGTGTTGTATCCAACTTCCAACAGCCCAAAGTCACCTGATCTGCATAAAATGATAGTCCCCAAAAACAGCCAGGACAATGACTTGAAAATTAAACTGGCGGTGAGAATGGATAAACCACCTCACATGAAGCACTGTGGGTAAGTGTCCGTTTTCTGGCTGTCTGTATTTATTATTTTGCCTCACTGTGCCTGTGTTTAACCATATGTAGCTAAAAACATAAGGTTTGTAAAACATTATAAATATGTAGAACAGTTCCTATAGTATGGCGTAGTGTTACATCCCTGTTTTATACATAAAGTTTGGACTAGTCAGGAATAACATTCATTTCAGATATTCAGTGATGTGTAAAGACAAATGATGAGCTAACTCTGACATGCAGAACTAAGAGTACAATGTCATTCAGAAACTGGGTTTGAACAAAGTAAAGCCGTTCTGGTTCTGAACTGGTACCGTGTTATCAGAGAAATCCTCATTTGTGAAGAGGCTGGAAACACGCAGTGGATGATGAGCGGTATTACAGGAAGGCAAAGGAAGATTTTGTGGTTAAGGCAGTTGAGGGATGCCTGGAACAACTGGCTTTTATTCTGGTTTGTGCTGCACGGAAGGACCTGTCTATAAGAGCCTGAAAACAAACTTTTCCATTTGTAGTAATTTGTGGTATGTTGCTTCTTCTTGTGCCCAGTTTGATAAACCGGAATCTGATTTCATAGAGGTGCCCAACACTCACAGCTACTAGGTGAAATCAGTGGAAACTGGGCTGAAAATATCCATTGTGCTCTTAGAGTCCAAATATCCTAAAAATTAGATCTTCATCATAATATGTGAAGCTTAAAATCGTTGGTACTTCAGGTCTCCTGTTACCAAGGGAGAATAATACCACTTCCCAGTGTTGTAGACATTTGAAGGTAAATCTTGGGAAGCAACTGGTAGAAGTTTCCTCCACACCTCACGAGCTGGGGGAAGTGGGGCATGGTCATTTCTCTAACACATGGCCAAAGGCTTATGCTCTGCTGGGCAGTGTTATTGCAGTGCCAGGCCTCAGCAGCTCCCTGGTGAACCTGCATGAGGTGGAAAAGCAAATAACTCGATTCTCTCTGTAAAGCAGTGTTTGCGTAACATGCAATGGAATAGGCCATAGGAGAAGATAAAGTGTTGAAGAGCTCGAAGGCAGCTGCTGCTATCCTGAATAGTGAAAAGGGCCAGGAGGTTTTTGTTTATT
>VYZM01018155.1:483373-528580 GCA_013398915.1 Dromas ardeola
TATTTTATTTTATTTTATTTTATTTTAGTATGTGGTCAGATATTTAAGCACAGTGTCAAAGAGTACACAAAGAAGGGGAGGGAATAAAAGGAGGAAAGAATGTGATCATCCTCGCTGCTGGAATTTTGTCATGTTAGCAAGTTAAATTTTACAACCTTAATAACAGACTTCTAACGCAGTTAGTGTGATTATCCCAGTTGAGTTCTAATTCTGGAGTTTATTTTTCAGAAACATCTCATGCTTTATCCTTGCCCAGTCTTTGAACTAGACAACTTACATCTTCTGCGTCGGTCTGAGTTAACAAGCTAATATACAAGATTCATATTTGTCTCTTAAGAGAAAAAGGCAATTTGTTGGCATTAGATAATGCCTTTCAGCTGAGAATCTCAACATTTATTCAAAGTTGAATTAAAATTTTACCCCATGGCCAATTGCAGAAAGAGGGATTTTATTAGATTAATGCTCTATCACGATTAAAAAAAATAATAATGGTACTAAGGGACCGCTTTTTCAGATATGGGAGCTACGCTCAAATATTTCAAATTCTGCAGGGTCAGCAAAAATCAAAGACCAAGCAAAACCCACAGGCTCAAGCTAATTGTGGGTTTACAATTTTACTCCTTCAGAAAAGTTTCTCCTATTTAAGACTCACTTTACTTACTGACACAGGGGATATTCTGAAAAACTTGAAAACCTGCCTCGCATTTATGCTTCAAGAATATTCAGTTTTACAAGTTATACTGTCTTGTATTTAAACTGAAATTTTAATTCACAAGTAGTGTTCTGACTGCAGCACCTTCAGATCATATTTCCCAGTTTCCACATTCAAATGATTATATTTCAAATAAAATTATAAACTTGGGATTTTTTTCAATAAAAATTGAAACCTAAGAACAAGAAATAAAAATCCTTATGACTCAACACTACTATGAATCTCAATTGCAGTTCATTTGTACCTCAGCAAAAACCAGGTAGCTTTGCTAACCACTTGACTTTTACACAAGTGTTTATGGTGACACCTTCATGCAGTTAGTTTAGTGTTATTCCGCTAATGTGATTTTTAAAAAAACACTTGAGTGAGAGAACACTCAGTGATTTTTCTATGCATTCTCTTAAATTTTTAAAAAATTAAGAATAATTATATACGTCTTATAGTGAATGTAATCTTATTATTTATTTTAGGCTTGTTTTGCTGTTTGTTTTTTTTTTTAATTCTTGCATGAAAGGCTCTCAAAGTATGAAACAACCTGAAGGATATATAACCATCCTTTTCTATTTAAACCCCGTCAATAGATTACAAGGGGAAGCATGCACAGCTAGAAATTCTGAGTAATGACAAGGTAAACATTACTCATTGATGGGGGTTTGTAGAACAGTCCCAAGTATTGGCAATTCGTGATACTTCACATTCCTTTTTCCTTATTTGCAATGTATTTGTCGTCTTCTCATAGAACGTGATAATGCTTTCCTGGTCTAAAATCCAGGGTACATACAAGATATTTTTTTTTTTGTCCTTGGTATTAAGGTACTAAAGCCAACATCCATAAAAAACGAGGTTTTGTTACATTTCTATTCATCTCTTCTGTTTCAATCTTGAACCTAAAACAAACCATCAGAGGAAATAAGCAAAATTCGGTTTAAAAACTTCCTATGTAAAATGCTAAAAGCCTGTTCATTTCTGTCGAGTTGGACTAGCAGCATTAGGGAGGTACTCTTTGCTTCAGGAAAGCTCACTTGGCTTTCCTTAACTCATAACTAAATTAATGTTGAAAACCCAAGGAGGACAGGTTAATCCACTCAAGATATGTGGGTTACTGTAAATACCTTTTCTAATGCTTTTTTTTTTTTTAATGTGCCTTTGCAGATCCACATGCATTTAAAACATGCGTTCTTCTTAAAAGTAGATTTTGTGTCAGTTGAGTTGTCTGTTAGCATAGCCTAGTGGTTACTAAAGGGTATTATTCTGTTGCTTCCAATCTAGAAATAAGGAAGTAGAAAAAAAAGGAATATTGAGATTTTTTCAAATAGCTTGCTTTAAGAGGATTAGTAATGCTTAATGGTCATACCTAAAAAAGGAAAATAAATAATAATGTAAAATGAAATTCTTACAAATTGAACAGCCTAAACAGGACAATATTACAAAGTAGTGTTATTTGTGTTTGACTTCTGATGTAAAACATTTCCGCATGGTTCTTGTCCAGAACTTTTTCCAAAATCTGAAAGGCAAAATTCATTCTTGTAAGTTCTGTTCTGCTTTCTGCTATGATACATTGCATATAGGAATGTTATACTTTTAATTTCGTAAACATTTGTGTTTGGAATATACATTCTATAAGCACTTGAGTATGCCCATGCCCAGATTTTCTCCCTGTTTCTCATCTGTAAAACAATTATTTTGGTGACATTTTAGAACATGTGCTTTCCAAAATTGTAAGGAATCTGTGTGACGTGATTTTTCTCTCATAACTTAGTAGTAGTAGTAGTAGAAGTAGTAGCAGTAGTAGAAGTAGTAGTATTTTATGGGTGTATTTTCAGAATAAAAAGATTACTATGACTTTGTTAAACTTTTTAAAAGTTTTCTCTTGTGGCCTTGGAATGGACTGAAATGTTCGCAGGAGTGCATTTACAAACAATAAATATAACTACTGGTTCCTGTACGTGACTGAAGTACCACTTTTCTCCTCCTGCTGCTGTCGTTTTAGAGCAAAAGGAAATCTGTGAGATGAATGCCATGGCTATCAGTCTTCCAAGATGCAGAATTAGAGGATGAGTAATTTTCCCCTCTCATTTTTATGACACTTGTCACCCATTGCTAAAAGAATGCATTGGAGAGGAAGGCGAGTATAATTACCGGTTTTACAGATGAGTGAAATGAAGCACAGGAATGAACAGAGATCACCCAAGGTCACAAGCATTTCAGTGACTGAGCTGAGGATAGCACTGGGCTCTGGGGTTAAAGTGTGTGACTGTCACCTGGATAAACGGTTGTCATAGCTACTAGTGAGCTCATAAGTCAACTAAGAAGACCCATGGGGACACTGAAGTTAGCCAGAACAATGGTGGTGCCAGCTCTTACATGCTGCTTGTCTGTGGTCGCCTAGCAAAGGGCAGGAGGAGGAACGTAATTAGCTTTATAACTTCAAGATGTGTAATCTGAAGGCTGATCTGAAGATGAGATCTGCTCCCAGTATCGTTATTTCAGAGAAGTGTGCAAGGTGACCACATTGAAATTACTCTATTTCAATTCTGGGTTGCTTTTATAGATAAAGTAAGATGCCAGGAACACAATCACATTTCTCTTAGCAAGTGCTGTGTGATCTCTGTCACCAATAGGGCTTTCTGTTATATGTAAAGAATTTGAAACCACTTTCAGACCTTTCCCTGAGTCAAAACACATATATATGTCAGAATAATTCTAAACAATTTGTTATACCAATACTAAAAAAAATAAAATAGAAACAGATTTCAACTGAGCTAAAATGTCAAGTTTAGTTTCTGTTAGAACCAGTAGGTATACAGTTGCTTCAAAGTGAAGAAAAGTGTTAGAAACCTGTATGTATCCAAGATCTAAGAAAATCCTTCCTAATACTTTTTGTCATATGGTAACGTGCACCATAGACTTCTTAAATTAGTAGTCTTTTCCATTAGATAAAAACAGTAACTTTCTACATTACATTTTGTCATGGTTTCAGCTGGGATAGAGTTGACTTTCTTGCTAGCAGCTGGTGTAGTGCTCTGGTTTGGATTTGAGATGAGATGGTGCTGGAAGCACACTGGTGGTTTTGGTTGTTGCTGAGCCATTGAGGCCTTTTCTGCTCTAATCTGCTCACCAGCGATTAGGCTGGGGGTGCACAAGAAGTTGGGAGGGGACACAGCCGGGACAGCTGACCCCAACTGACCAAAGAGATGTTCCATGCCATATGATGTCATGCTCAGTATATAGAGCTGGGGGAAGAAGAAGGAAGGGGGGGACATTCGGAGTTATGGTATTTTGTCTTCCCAAGTAACTGTTACGCTTGATGGAGCCCTGCTTTCCTGGAGATGGCTGAGCACTGGCCTGCCGATGGGAAGCAGTGAATGAATGCCTTGTTTTGCTTTGCTTGCATGCACGGCTTTTGCTCTACCTATTAAACTGTCTTTATCTCAACCCATGAGTTTTCTCACTTTTACTCCTCTGTTTCTCTCCCCCATCCCACTGAGAGGGGTGAGTGAGCGGCTGCACGGAGCTTAGTTGCCGGCTGGGGCAACCATGACACTTTTCAGCAGTTACTGAAAAGACTTTTCTCATTAGTGAAGGCTGTAACGTTTTTCTTCTGTAAAAGGGAGAGGGGGCTATCGGAGAGTTTCCTATTGCTCTTTTTTGTTTGTTATCAACACAGTATAATTGCCTGAATCAAATAGTAAGGAAAGTAGGTACTTATCTAACTACAGCATTTCTTCATCTACATATGTAAACTCTTCTGTATCTGTTTAAGACATTTAATTTGTCGTTCCAAGTTTGTATGCAGCACATCTAGTTGAAACCATAAAGTCAGTATATTAGCACCATCTAGCTCTCTCTTTGTTGCTATTGCACTTTTTCTTCCAGCTTAAAAAAGGGTAACAGAGCACCCACTTCAGCTGCTGCTTTGAAGAGCAGGGTTCTCACTGTCCTTTGGTAGAAGGTTTGTTTTTCAGTTTGTGAACATCAAGACTGGGAAGCATAAGCAAAGTCAGATGGAAGGAACTGTTCAGTTTGATTGAATTTTGCAAACTTTACATAACATCAGGTAGTTTGGAATCCTTTTTTGATCATTAAATCATACGGCCTCACTATAGCAGCCCAAAATTTAGAAATTCAGGCTATGTCAGAGTTGTCTGAATTCTCTCCAGAGTCACTGGGTAGGGAGGGAATACCTTGGCAGGGTTGTTTATGAATGCTAAGACATTGGCTATAGGGAAAAAAGGAAAGGTACACTGGAGTTAGTAAGTTAAACTTTTGTCTATATATATTGCATTCAAAAGTATAGATTCATTTCTAAATTAAAATAAATGCCTAATCACCAGAAAACAGAGCTTTGGAAAGACGAATTGCCAGAGCAACAGGTGGGCTTCAGTCACGTCATCTTTTTTCGTCTGCCTCATTCACAGTTTCTCAAATTTAAATTCAGGTCAGAGATAAACTATGCATAGTTGCCAAAGTGATTTTTAAAAGCTAAGTCGTCTTTTATTTTAAATGAAACTCAGCCTACTTTGATAGATAGTAAGACAATTTTGCTACAGAAAACCATGAAGTTTGGAGAAATAACTTCACTTCTACTGATATTACTTGTTTTTCTTACCAGCTATAAGTAATGATCTTTGTCGATAAAACAGTGTCTTTGCATATACTCTTATGAAGATGAATGAAATTAAATAGATATTTTATGTGAAATAAATGTCACTTCAGTTAATTCCTGTGAGGATTTTTTGTTTGCATTGGTAGTAGTTCAGGGTTTGTGATGTCCACTGACGCATACATCTTGTTCTATTTGGCAGCAGACATACTTGATTTATATTTTTAACAGCTGCAATTTTGTTCAAAGCATCTTCTCATCCTATCATAAGAACAGCAGAGTTGTAAAAAATATGGATGGAGTATATCAGTGGTCTTTGTAATTTCTATTACAATTTCTATTATATAATTAGTCCTAATTAGTTTCAAATACATTTAGGAGTTATATCTTTCTACAAATATCTGTCGGAGATTGCCCAGTGCCATTTGCAACACCAGGCCTTTACAGTATTTTGCGATGACCTGTAATCCATATGCAAATGGGAGGTTATTAAATCACCTTTGTGCCATTGATGAAAAGATAATCCTCTGCCACTCATTCCTCATGTGTGGATAAAGGGTGTCTGCCATGAAGGAGGGCCTTGGTCTTCACATAAGTCGTGGTTCACTAACCATATAACCAAAAATGCTCCTATTTCCTGAAGTTGTCTCAGTTGTTACCTTGTGAAATCTTGTTATAACATGTTGAAACACTCTGGGATGTACTATATTGCTGGCAGTCTGCTGCAAGAGGATCCCATCGCAGGAATCAAGTGTGTATTCAAGTCAGCTGGGTCTTGGTAAAACTTAGTCACTCCCTCTAACTATGATTTTATAGCATCCAAAAGATTTTCTTGTCTCTCCTGTTATTGAAAAATGGAACAATCTTTGCTGAGTGCAGTTGGCCTCAAAATTAGTGCCCAAGTGGTCCTAAGAACCTCATTCTCATCTACTGATATTTCCAAAGAGTTCATTATAAGCTAATGGGGATGTCAGTGATATGGAAGAGGAATAAAAGTAGACATATCTAAAGGGAATTGCCTAGTAAAGAAACTTCATTTATCAAGCAAAAGTGAGTTAGAGATTTCTTTCTATTCTAACTCAGTATTTCAAATATGACCATCTGAGGAGGTCAGCAGGAGATCTGGCGGATCACCAAGGCCACCTTTAAGAAGACGTGTCTGTATGTGTAAGAGCGCAGATGCCAGCTCTCCACCCTGACCAAAAACTGACAACGTGGTGGCAGCTCTTGCACTGCAGAACTGTTGGGGTCATCAACATGGTCACAACACTTTTGCGTTACAGTTGTCTCCTATCTCAGACTCAAAGCATGGACAATGTGTATTTGCTTGCCATATGCAGAAGACTCCTGAAACACTGGGTGAAAGATTTCATTGTCGTCTCTGAGAGGAAGGCATAAAGAAGTATCAGAGTTTCAGTTAAGTTTCATTGGCTTCAAAGATAGAATAGGTGTGAACTGCAAAGCTTCATTATCCAATCCATATTCAACCTAGACCTAGCATGACACTCCAAAATCGTATGACTGATGAAGACAAGTGCAGTAGCTGTATGGAGTTTGCAATGTGGAAGCAAACTGTATTAATGTCAGCGCTTGACTCGTCACCACTTACGGAAGATGTGTTGTGTAGTTCATGAAATAGGCTTTGGTTGAATTTCAAACAGTTGACTGTTGAAGAAAAAAGGAGTTTCAGTACAAAATGTGAGCAGCAACAGGAGCATACAGCGCAGCAAATACTACTGTGTATTCAAGAATGTCTGCTCTTCTCTTTACATCAAGGTATGCCAAAATGTCATCTAACATCCAGCACCACATACTTATATGTGTAGAGCATATTTTCTCTACTCAGTAAATGATGCTGCAGAAGACTATGTCAGAAACTACTATGAAAAGTACCCTGGCTGCAAACCTCAGAATACTTCATGAAGTGTAGTCATTGCTGAATACCTTGACCTGGAAAGGACTGGCATTGTTGATCTGTAACTTAACTTCTCTTCCTGCGACATGAAATAACCTGATTCTTTTGAAACCATAAGAGCCTTTTACTAAAGCCTAGGAAGAGGAGATTATCTTTCTTTTCAACAGTAACTCTCAGACAGTTGCTGACTCCAAAGATCCAAGACCCTGAAGACAAGCATGTGAGTTTCTCTTTCTGCAAGACAAGACTCATAAATCCCAGCACAGTGTAAGCCCAAGTGTTTCAAGAACTTCTGACATGTGGAATGAGACTACTGAGAAAATAACACAAAATTCAAAAACTAAAACAGTGCCTTTACAGTTCAGCAGAAATATTGGTTACATTTTGGATAATTAATAAGCATTTTTAAATTTGGGTCTAATAACGATGTATATTTTTTGCTTAGGCAGAGGGTCAAAAGTGTCATTCATATAGCTATAATTATCTTCTATTTCTTGCTAAATTCTGGCAAACCTGTCTTCATTTTTACATTCGTAAGGCAACATGCACTTGTATATGCTAAAAAATTTCTGTGTACATTATAAGAAGCATTGATAGAATGGCTTGATTTTAATTCACTTTTAGTGATGTATGGATGCCTTACTGTTATTATTCCAAGGTGTCTCGTAGCAGTATTTTCTGTTATGCTAGTTTAAATTGTGCTAAATGTTAGTATTTCATTGTGCTAAATGAATGCTAGCATTTTGACATGGAGAAAAGTGCTAATGTGTTGACTGTCTTCGTTTAAATGATTTTAATATTATACACGTTTGCAAAATCAATTGACTGTAATCAGTTGCTTTTTAAAAATGAAAATTGAACTTCATGAAAAATGACACATTAAAATTACATTAATGATTGATTGGATAATGATGATGGGTTAATGCAAAATTGCTATGGAAGGAAGAAGCCAAAGTGTTTATCCTGCTGCTGGATCCTTAGAGAACAGATTACAGCTATGAGCCTGATTTTCAGTGCTTCCCACAGTAATTGCTTCGGAGGAGGCATGGGGAATCTTGAAGACCTTAATGATATGCCACTGCCACTTTAATTGCTAAGAGAAGCCAAGAGAATCCTAATTGCCAAGAGAAGCATTACTAATTAAGGTGTCATTCTTCATTCATTCCATAGTAATTAATCTGAAATATTTGTAAAAGCTGAGATATAAATTTAGATCCAAACTCACTTAGCTTAACCACAACAGTCTTTATGTGAAAAAGATCTATGGGTTAAGCAAGGTTAATAGTCAGAAAACTTAAATATTTTTTTTTTCTTAAAAAAAATTTTGCTTTTACTCGTAACTTTTTAAGGCATGAAGTAAAAGAATTGAGACTAGATTTATGAACTTTACGTAATTTATATTTAAATCATGGTTCTACTCCTACATTAAAAAAATCATTACGTAGGGTGTTCCTTTTTCTTATATTTCACTGCAAAACTACATGCTTCTGTGTTCTGGTTTAACCCCAGCCAGCAACTGGGACCATGCAGCTGCTTGCTCACTGGCCCCCACCCCCGACGCCCCCCAGCAGGGTAGGGAAAACAGGGAGAAAAGCAGGGGGGTAATTCACATGTAAATTCACATGTAAATGCCAATTTTTTTCTTCTTATCATGTGAGATCTCAGAACCTATGACTGAGCATCTCAGTGACCCATAGAACAGCTAGGTAGATTTTTCCGGTCTATACCATCAGATTTCTATCTGCAACTCTCAAGTTTAAGCCTGTGCACAGCTAGACTTCCTAGTCTTTGTGTGCATGTGTGAGGGGAAAAAAAAGAAGTGGAAAAAACCTTGGCAGCAATTTTCAGTTTATCACCTTAGAGACGAGCTCACTTTCAGACCATGAGGATGGTGATGAGGACTTGTCATCATAGCTTATGTGTCTGACTCCTAATTCATGGGTACTCCACTTGAGCAAATTTGAATGCAGCATCACTGCATGACAGAGACAAGTTCGCTGTGTACCTGCTAGCAACAGCCACTTGTTGCAGCAGTGGGATGAGTTTAAGCCCTGTACCTAGATGGCGGATTGCATGGGATGATCCTACCACGGAGAGAGAAGAATTAAAGGATGAACAGTGCAAAGAGCAGTAATCCAGGCGTGTCTAACTGAGGTGCCTGTGAAGGATTTGTAGCCACTGGTGGCTACCAGAATTATGCTACCCAATACAAAGAGATGGAAATCTGGAAGAGCTGAACTGTGCTTGGCACATACCGCCTCCTTGACTACAAAGGAAGCCAAGTGTGAAGTGTGCCCAAACAGATCTGTAAAGTGACTCAGTGTTTGCCAAGGACCTGATAATCACCTCACGTCCATTTCGGGGGATTTAGTTGAGTCTCTGCCTGGTCTTGTCCTAGGCTGGCTGCCCTTTAGTGGCTGGAATATGCGAGATGCAGTAGCTGAGCACCGCATCTGGTTTCATTTCGTGCAAGAGGAGTCCAGGTCACGTGCTCTGAATCCATTCCGCAATGTGAACCCAGTGCTGCAACTGGGGGCTATGGAGAGATTCTCTTCAAAGGCACAATCCTTATTCAGACTAAGTTACCAACGTAGATACATGCTTTTGTGTTTAGGTACTTCATTTAAGTACCTAAAAGTAGTTGGGCAAAACTGGGCAGCAGCTTCTACTGATGCCCGTGTCAGGGGTTCAAGCACAGGTTCAATCCTGAAAATACAAGAAATACATGCTCTTGTGAAACCTTACATTTGTGCTTGTAAATGTTTGCTTTAATGGTTTTTTAAAAAATATAAAGAATAAATTCTAAACAGAATCTTGCCTGCTATTGGGAATGCTCAAATCAGAACTTCAGAAAGCTATTAATGTGTAAAAAAGGATTTTTTTCTATATTTTCATTAAAAATAACAAAGCTTGTGGTAACTTAGAAGGCCAAATGATGAACTGATATTTAACTGAAAACAGACCTTATAAGTTCATATAAGTGAGGAACTGAGAAAATCTGGTTTAGTATGATTTGTCACTGACTTTTGTTCTAAACCACTAAGTAATAACTTTGCTTTAAGTTTAATTTACATATAAGTGTTTTTCATATACAGGACAGGCAGAATAGGGGGACTGACCATTCAGTGCTATGTGGATTGAAGATAGTATTAAAAAAATAAATGTTGTTATGTTGTAGCAAAATATGTGTCTAATTAGGTCCTTATAGGTAGGATCACGATCTGAGCAGTTCAGTCACTACGTGTACATTAAGTGAAATATGGGCAGGTCATTTTTTTATCCTATGCATCATTTGTCTTACTAAAATGAGAGCTTAGAGCAGGCTGCTTGTTTTTACTACAACAAAAGGTGAACAGTTAAAAAAAATTTACCACATCAGAGGTGCTCTAAAATTTGCAGTAATAACTTCAGAGTAGTAGGAACTTCCCAGTAACTCTACACTCTAATTGAGGAGACTGTGGTCTGACTGGTATGTTTAGGTTGGCTTCTTTAGCTTAAATTTCTTTACACTATTGTTACACAGTTCCCGTAACTTTGGAAAAGTATCATTCAGAACAAAGCTGACTTTTACTCTTTGTTTTGCTAACACCTTTAGAAAAAACTTATTACTCTGTAAATACACGCAAAATATCGCTGACAGTATCTTTAGAATGAAATCACATGCAAGTATCCCTATTTCACAGTTTATTCCAGAAATATATATAGTAGAATATATATATATTTATTTTGTATTATAATTTTTAATTTTTTTGCCATCTAAGTTCCTTTTGAAAGTTCTCTGGAAACTTCCCGTATGTGCATGAGTCTGTAGTAATGAAGATGCAACTGACTGTGATATTCATAACATTATTACTGTACATAGTCACCTAAGCAATATTCTTATTTTCCCACACTGCGGAACCTAACATCATTGAAATAATTGTTTTAGATTTTGTTTGTATTGCTTTATTCTACTACCAATCAGCATAGCACACAAATCATGCAGGGGAAAGATGCAGTACCATACACTAGTCAGACGTAGAATTTAAGGAGGAGTTATTTCCACCTGATGTACATTGACATTGCATATGGTCTGGCGTGGCCTGGCATTATTTCTATACAGAGAGTGCCAGTACTATTAACTGCAAGGATGGGGGCATGCCATCTGCCTGTTGTGTCCTTCTGTCACTTGCGCTGTCCATCTGTTACTTATAGGAAGGTAAAATTCACCTACTTTTTGTCTTTCGGAATATAAGCCCTTACAAATTCAAAGGCACTTATGAGAACAAAATCAATTTTAAGCGCTAATAGTATTTAACCAGTCTAATCCTCCCAATGTGCCAGAACACCGGCTCAGGTAGATACTGTGGGGTCAGTTGTGCTATACTGTGTCTGAGGGTAGATTTCTAGTCATAATACAATATTCTGTATGGGAAGAAATTATTTTAACACAATAGTGGATATAAAGGCAGAGGTAACTTTATAAATACAATTTATTGGGTTTTTTTTCTCCCCAGTGTTATAATTTCAATGATTATAGTATTGCATTCAATTTTGACATAGTAACAGGGTCCCTGTGGCTCTGCACTACTGTTGTTTTGCCCAACTAGTATATTCATCACAGCCAGCTCCCTTTAAATGGTCCACATCCTGTTAAATGTCAACACAACTGTGTTGGCAGTTCCATACTGTACCATTTTGTCAGGGTCCTCGAGTACATCTCGCATCCCCGAGAAAGCAACGTGACAGCGTCACCATGGTAGGCTGGTGGTTTCTGCGGTGTCATCAGTGTAGCGGTGCTTTCATACAGAGTTCTGCACAGTGAGCTCATTCTGTCTTTTTATTTAAATAAAAACTGTGATGAAGAGTTCACTGTGCACTACAAATAATCTTTTTGGCATGCTTACTGTCACGAATATGTTTTAATTTAATCCCATCCTAAATTAACTTTGTGCCTGTTCAGCGATGTAGTATTGCTTTGTCTTTTCATAATGTGTGGGATTATTTTTTTTTCACTTTATGCATAAATGATAAAAGGGATCAGGTGGGTGAAAAATGCTTGTGAAATGGTATGTCAAATCCTGTGTATGGTTTGTCTTTGGAGCCAGAGACAGAAAAGACCTGTTAGATTATCTTTCATGCTGCTTTTATGGAGTAAACCAGGGACAAATTGGCAGGGGAAGTATTGTGGTAGGTGGAGGTTTGAGGTCCACTGCTAAGTCTCCACTGAGGTCAGACCAAATTCCCCTGCTTTACCAGGTAGAGAACTCCTTTGATAACTTTAGAAGATTGCCAGCCAAAACTGCCATCTGCTTTTCTTCAAAGTTTATTCCAAAGATGAAAAGCTAAATGGTTGTGGTGAGAGAACAGATTCCTGAATACAAAACGAGTAATCCTTGTTCAGTAAATCAGTGGCTTTGAATTTACTATCATGTATTCCTCCATTTCTGATTTTGACCACTGATATTTTAAGCTTATTTACATTTTGAAACCATTTTCAGTTCAACGTTTTAAGTGGAATGCACCATGCTATTGACCAAGTAGAAGAGAATAATAAGCTTGGCTCAGCTCGTAGTAGTGCTGGCGTGGAGAAGTCTTACCTGGGGATGTGCTCCCCTCACAGCCGAACACCTGATGGCCAGTCTCTTTTCTAAAACCGAATGTTTGTGGCTCTCTAGCTTTTTTCATCTGGTTGTAAGTCTTAGCTTTGAAGGGCAAGCTGAAGTCGGAAGCAAGGGTCTGAAGACTTAGACTATGGAATGATTCCTTTTAGGTTAAGGGCAGTAGGCTGGGAAGTGACACCCCATTTCATGGGCAGGGGATATCATTTTAAGGATTTTTCAGTCAAGCCATTTAGAAACACGTTCTGAGTAATGAATGCATTCGAACGAAATTGGAGTTGTTACGCAAGCAGCACAACTGGGGCTGGTATTAAATATAAGCAATATGGCCAGTAGCTGAGAACATGCGCTAGACTAAGATCCCTAAAAATGTTACAGTTGCTTGTCTTTCATTCACTAATTATGCAAAAAAAAAAAAAAAGCATCAGATGCAGAAAACCATGCAGCTTTACCATTATTTTGTATATTGAGAAGCAACGGATCCATTTTGAAACAGAAGATAACACTGATCCTTAGATTAGAATTGTATGATTAAGATTAAGTTAACAAAGCAATCGCATGTCATGTAAAATTTTATTGCCATTCTAGAATGTGAGCGTTCAATTTAATCACAAATGCTACATTCATTTTTAATTGAGCTGTATGTATTCTACTTAATGGAAGGCTTGGTTTTTTTCTTTGCACACTCAATAAATTTTAATTGAACACCTGATTCCTGCCACCAACACATTAACATCTGGACACTATCTATCTTTTATGCATATGGATACACTGATTAAAACTCAGCAGAAAAGCAGATAATAGGAAAACAAAAAGACAGCATTATGGAACACTTTCAGCCATAATTTTTTATTATATATTGAGAAGCACTTAATTATCTTATTTCATTTAATTAGCCCCACTACTTAGGTCAATTGTTTTTTATTGATATGGCATGTTAGCAGCTTCGCTAATTGGCACAAAATAGCATCTCTAATCTAAATGTCTTGTCTTGTCCAAAATAATTTCTTACAGTTTTTCGCTTTCCTGAGAGTTTTTATTTATTTCACAGTCTTTCCAATAATATATAAAATATTTTGGCAGGGAGCGACTTGACTTAAAATTTAGCATTTCATTTATTTTTTTTTTCTGAGTTAAAGACAAAAAAAGATTCTAAAGAAAAAGAAGTGTTTACTTTCTAACACGTTTTAGTATCAGAAAGTATCACACTACTTTTTGTAGCTTTTAGAAATTTTAGTTTATCTTCAGAAAGAAAAGTGTATTTTTAAGCATTCTTCGTCATAAGAATTTAAGCATAATTTTTCATCATTTACAAATTTAGTCTAGAAGAAAAACAGCAGCGTTGTGTCACTCCAGGTGTTGTATTTTAGTGGTTTTGGTATCTGTTCCGTTCTGATCTGTTTTAAACCAATGAGTTAAGAAATCTGACTAACAGAATATAGAAGAGACTTTATGGAAATGTAATTGATAAAAAAGATATTTTTTTTCTGCATAGGTAATTTCTTTGAATAATTTATTATACCTGTCCTTAATTTTATATTCTTCTACTCCAAACCATTTTTGATATTTTTCTTTAAAGATATAACATCTTTTTGACTCCATAATTCCTCAAGATGTATTTGGTATCTCTGTAGCAGGAAAAAAAAAAGATCAAAATTTTACCAGTTCTCACTTTTTCAATTTACCAAATACTGATACTTTTGCAAATGATTTCCATGCTTTTTGAGTTTTTGGATAATCTTTATAATATGTGTGTTCAACTGTGTTGGCACTTCGATAGATGAAGTAACTTGCCATTATGCAATGAATATTCCCCCCCTAATTTGAGAATAAATGTATTATTAATATGTGTGACTCTGTGCTCCCATATATACATGATTTGTGGAATAATAAGACATTCTACTTATTTAAAATATTCATTTTAAAACTATTTAAAATATAAGTTTCACAGTCCTTGCCCTGAAGTTTAATTTAAACGCTTTTTGTGATTACACAGTGGCATTTTCTTTCCTCTTCAAGTCAGTCACAAACAGGTAGCAGGCATCAATTTGAGCTAGATTTTCATAGCCTGAGCGAGCCATTGTGTTATACATATCCTGACATCCACAGGAGGGCAGCATGGTTAAATTAAGGGAGAGGACAGGAACATGATTATAATGCAGCTAAATTAATCTCCCTTTTGATTGCTTGTATTGCTTTGTGAAAGCTTTTATAATTTAGAAGAGTGCATATTTTCCTAGCCTATCAAGAAAAGCAACTGCATGTTAATTTTAGAAGTTTCCAAGTGTAGCTTCTTAGGAGCTATAAAAGTCTTTTTCTCTGTATATATACAGTCTATTTTAGAAGAATGTTTTTAAATACTTAATGTGGGAGTTATTAAAACCTAGTTGGAAATTTCACTCTGCAAATTCCAATAAAATCTGTTATAGTATTTTGGTAAATCAAGTATTTGGAGAGTGGAGGTAGCTATTCCATTAAGTTTAAGGGACAGTGGAACTACTTTGCACTTATAGCAGGAAATTAGTCCTTTTATATATGTATGTCTAAATATATATGTATGTCTAAATATATATACACACACACGCATGTAAAGTTCTGCTTGGGGAAGGAGATTGAAAAATCTCAATCTCAGATTTGAACAATAATCAATGAATGATACTAAAAATATTAATTATATTTTTTTGTTCCACTTAAATTCATCAGCAGAACATTCATAGAAGGCATTTTACCCTTTGTGTTGTATACAAATAAATGCTATTTTTTAAAAAGTATTTCTAAAACTCAAGCCTCACTCCCCTCACATCCAGTTTATCAGTGTCACAACTTAAATTTTCTCTTAGATTTTAAGGATTTTTATTTTATTTTATTTTTTTTATGAAACAGCAGTTTTGCGGTTGAGTATCACTTTAGTATTGCTATTTTGGGGATACAGTTGCTTCTCAGAGCAGTCCTGTGCAGCAGGAATGGGCTGACCCCAGTAGATGGCTCTGATGCTCCCTCACAGGTGGTAAATTCTGTATTCCTGAAGTCCTGCTTCTGCAGCTGAACATGTCAATCAGCTCCAGTTTAGTAACTCTGGTGCAAGGATGGTGCATTTGAAGGTTTTTATTTTCTATGTATTTGTTACAGTAAAGAACTTTTGACAAAGAGTAAATCCATGATGTTGGTTTAGGCTTATATGTCTTTTATATCACTTTCTTTGTTTTTGTGTAACCACAGGAAACAAAACCGTTTTCGAGATATTCATAGCGTAGTAACATTTCTTTAGGATTATTATTTTTTTCCTAATTATCTTAATCCATTTTAAAAATCTGAATTCCATGAAGGATGCTAAAGTACATTTCTTAAAGTGGATATATTTCTCAGCGATGCAATTCTATAATTTCCTAGAATAACTCCTGTGGAATTCAGTTTTAGATTGTTTGTTTCTGTGTAGCATTTCCAAGAATAAACGTCCTATCATGTTAACGATTCTAATGTAAATTATTGTACACTGGAGGCTCTCTCTTCCAGTGCTGCAAGACAATCGCTAAGTAGTACTAGTAGGTGTAAGTGTCAGAGAAAACCAAAGAGCTGCTTCTAGGCAAAAGTAGTTAAGATGTGGAACTGTGCTACTAGGTGCAGATTTTGAAAGTTTAAAAGGCTGAGAAAACCATTATGGAAAGTCATTGAAACAAAAGTCCATTAACAAGTAAATACAGAGACACCACTTCTAGATAAAGAAACTCCTAAAGCCAGTAATAGCATGAGTATAGGAGAAAATTCTAGGGATGTATAACTACATGCTTCCATCCAGTTGCTTCTTCCCTCCGCATCCTGTTGGGAGCAAGGCAGAGGCCTGAATGTGCTTTTGGGTGGCCACTTCTACGTTCTTTCATAGAGAAAGTATCTCCAAAAGAGATGAAGTGACATAGAATCAAGAGTCTTTTTGTTTCTTTGGTATGTTTAAAATTCTGCTTGTATTCTGTATAGGAAGTTTCTTAAAACGGATATTTTAAGAGACCTGATTGGCTGGGCCATACTATGAAAACTTTGTTCTTACTCACGTACCATCATCAAAAGGCAGCCAGGAGTATAAAAGTACTTTTTTGACTCGAAATTGTGATGAAAAGTTCACCTGCAGTTGTCGTTCTGCACTTGTAGGTTTTCAAAAGCAGAATGTCCCTATCAGAATGTTAGATTAGCCTTACTGTCTTGGACCGAAGGTTCATCTGACCTGGTATCCTGTCTCCCACTGGGGCCAGCAGCAGATGACTGGGAAAGTTCGTAAGATAGTCTCAGTACTCTTTCAGACTCCACCCATCTGCAGAGCAAGGACTTCCTGATCCAGTTACAGTTCTTTGCGTATACTAACATTCAATTACATTGAATTTCTCTTTCACAAACCTGTCCAGGAATGCCTAAAATGCACAATGAAATGTAACTAATTTGAGTTCATGGAAACAAGCCATAACAGTTGCTTTGCTGTGTGAGAATTGAAATTAATGTCTGGCACTATTCCTACATTCCTTAGAGGTGCGAGAGATGCAACGGAGACAATCTGCACCACTGATGCAGGCAGCATCATGTGTTTTTCTGCTGTTGGATGTTGGATGGAAAGAGAAGTGGTATTCATTGGTTCCAATGTTTACGTGAAGTCTGGTCAATTAAAAGGGAATTTTCCAATGTAAGAGAGCATGAAGTGTCAAAATTTTAATCTAGAAGAAAATGACTTAGTTCCCAATAAAAAGCTTTTTATTTCTGCAGCGTGCGGAGAGACTACCATTTCAAAGGTTGTATGTGAATTCCAAAAAGGTAACTTCATTTCCCCATGTTGCTTAAATTGTACTCTAGCACTTTTCCTTCTGGACTGCAACTGAAAAGAATTTTATTCTACCAAGTGTGCCAAGCATTTTGAAATCTTTACAGTCAACATACTCTGTTCGCTACCGGCTAAATTTGGTCATTGCATCCACAGAAGCTTTACTTCATAGAACTGACTGAAAAGGGCAAACTAATATATATTATTCTGAAATGTGCTTTAGAATGAGTACTCTTGTCAGACTGCAAACAGGAAACGTTTTCTATGAATGTCACATTATCTCCTCTTCATGATGCCTAGGTACAGAAAGCCTCCTTCATTTCATCTGTTTTCAGGCAACTAAGTGCACCGCCTAAGTTTGGAGTCTGGGCACTGTAGGGATCTGGTATAGCCAATGGAGACAGAAGGGCGCTCCCAAAGGGTAATTTGCAAAGCTCTGAAGATGAAATATGTCCCAGGTAGCTTATGCTGGATCCATACAGAGTACACAGGAAACATGGTCACTGAAGTGGCATAGAGGACCTGCAAAGACAAATGTATTTAACTTGCCATTTCCCTTTGGAACATTTTCTTTTATATTTTTTTAATTCATGGACAATTTGCATGTTTCGACACATGGAGTGAAAGGGCTGAACAGCTTTACTGGCTTCTGAAATGCATTTTCCAATGTCTGGAAGGTAAGGGCTGGTGTGAGGCTTTCCTGAATGTTTCTTGGGACCTCAGGTCCTGAACAGTTCTCGCTCTTCTCCACCTCAGTTTCTCTCCCACAGAAGCTAATGTAATAATGCTAATCTCCTTCACTGGATGTGTTGTGAGGCAGTAGATACCTGAAGTTTATAAAGCACTACTCAAGTGTCAAGCAATGTTCCTATTAAGAAAATAATGAGAGGTGGGTTAGGACTTGTTAAAACTAATTTGTTTCAAAACTTCGGTGATGTTTTAAAATAGTGGTTTTAATTGAATTATTTTAGGGATATTTTTTAAAAAATCCAACTGTCAAGAATTTTAAAAAGTGGTTTTAAAATACTGTAACATTCTGAATACATATCTTCTGTGTGCACAAATGGAAGGAAAGTGCTAGACTAACTCATTATCATAACTTCTGTCCTTCATTTAAAATCACAAATAGGGATACCAGGTGTGACATATATCCTATATGCCTTTGGTAGATAAGATGTACCTCTTTATACTGATCCATAGTAACTTTAAAATACCTACTAGTGATGATGACAACAAATGTTATGAAAATACTTAGAACTGACAATCTTAAGGATGGGAATGTATGCATCCTGTTCTGCTTATATATGTTATTACAAAAAAAAATACAGAAGTAGCTCTGCTGAGGTCCATATTCTTTACAAAATTAAAGTTATATCAATTCAAAAGTAGCTTTCTAGATTATGAAAAGAAATACATAATCAGCCAGAGATAACCAAAACCAAGTATCATTCCTGAAAGAGTTCACTGCTCTTTAATAGCCTCAGCCACTCTTCCCAAAAGTGGGCTGTTCTCAACACTCCAGAATTGGCAGCTTTGTTTTACACTAGTTCATTGATTTGTTTTACACCAGTGTGACACTGAGCAGGACGTTTTGACTGATTCCATCAGTGGCAGTGCATGACCTAGAAACAAAAGTAGATTTTTCATATTAACAGGTCCTTGGCCATTTAGGCTTTCTAGATGGCAAATAATATCACTGCCTGTCTGGAAAAAGTGTCACCAGTTTTTCTAATTGCGGTGTCATGTGCTACCAGTGAGATGGAGAGGTGTCTGGGCAGGATGCTAGATGTTTCTGGATGCTCAGGATGCTTCTGAGTTGATTTGAGGTCTAGCAATGTAAAGAACTGTTTCCACAGCCAAACTGCATGTGCAAGGGAGAGCAATGCAATTCAGACTTTTTCTACTACATCAACATGAGCAATTACATTCATATTTTCACTTTTAAAACGAATCTCTTAGTTGTTCCTGCTTACGGTACTTTGTTTCACATCACGGAACAGTTTGTGTTCACAGACTGTTACCCTTTTAGATGAAATTGAACCAAGAGATGGGCTCCAGGGGTGCACCCATATATGTTGCAGCCACTGGTAGCTATTTGGTCCATGGGTTCAGACCAAAGTGCGCTGCATCAAAAAGCACAGGGAGTGGATGTCTGCTCCTCAGCACCAGCTGTTTGCAGTTTACGTTACAATTAGATTACATTAGAATTGGAGCACTTTCTACATTTGTGTTGCATCTGAAGGATTTCGTTCTTTTGTTGCATGGAATTCTCTAAAGGCTAAAGGATGTTTTTCTGTCTTGACAAACACTCCCACTTTACATACCAAATAGGCTTTATGATATGACATAAATTGGATTAATAATTCTCAAGTTGCCATTGCAGTTACTTCACAAGTTCCATAAGTACTGGCATGCATATTTACAAATGTTGAAGCGCTCTGGAGTGCAGTAAGATATCACTGTTAAAGAATCTAGGGATAACTGATCTTCCAGCATACCAATCGCCATTTATACTCTAAGTGAAAAGTTGTTTAGGAGGAAAAAAATCCCCACAGGTTTTCCTGTTCATATTATGAGTATCTATCTTGCTCATTGGAATAAATGGAACTGTTTTTTGTGGCTGTGCTGTTTGTATTACTTGACATTCTTCAACATGTCTTTATCCTTAGCCGGCATAATTACAGTAGAAGTTTACGCTGATTTTTTTCGTTCCGTCTGTTGAAGGCTTATTTAGTTCTCTTTCTCAAGAGCACAGAGAGTACTAAAATGAATCTGAGAATGTTTACAGCTAGGTTTCTTATGACCCAGGTCATATTGTTGTCTTGAATCAGTTTTCTCTCTCGTCCTCAACTGAAGACAAAAAAATGGCTTAATCTTGCGGGGTTAAATAAAAGAAGGAATGCGGTGCAAGGAAGATTCCTTTTATGCAAGCTTGCAGGGATGACTGAAAGTGCCTGTGGGCATTTGGTCCCCATTGGCTCTCACAGCGAATGCAATGATGCCCACAGATAGCCTGTATTGTTGTCAGTTAAATGGGATCATGAGTGTCTGAAAGGTGTTTGAGAATGAACTGAAAATCATTTTCACAAGTGGATGATTACTTCTGCCACATGTTAACCGAACTCTATCAGAGTGGCCCAGATTTTTGAGACTGCATTAATTGCTCTTTCAACCTTGACTGAGGTTTCTCTTTAAGAAAGGCCTTTGCTGGACTAAACTGCTACACGTATTGATTTTTCTTTCTATATTTTTTTCATTGTTTGTGATAAATGAAGCCTTTTACAAGTAGAGAATTTATCATTCAAGATGTAGATAGATTGCTTCGTTCCTTAGAATAAAAAGGCCAGTCTAAAAATGATCTCTGTAGAAGTAATAAGTCCTTTCTCATTTCTCCAGCAGTGAATAGCTCCGGTATTCCACACTCAATTATGTTTTTCAGCTATTCATTAGTGCTGATTTTTTCATCAAAAAGTAGAACCCTGCACTCTCGCAGCGTGGACTTAGAGCAAATAAGCTGCCATCTTCTTCCCTGTGTATGCCATCGCATAATTGAAACCGAACTATGATATTTAGCGATACGGTTTTGCATTTTTGTAACACAAGGAAATGCACTTTGAAAATATTCAACCTTTACGTATTTAAAATAGAACGATGCTCAGACTTTTTACAGAAAATGGTTGTTCGGTTTCTGTGTTCTATTTCCAGAGGGGAAAATGATACTGACTGAGACAAGATGATACATTAAACATTTTTATCCAGGTGTTTCTGTGTTTTGTAGTGGAAGTGAATTGCTTGTATTTTTATTTATTTCTAGGAAATGAACTTTAAATATTAAACGTTTCTTTTTCTACAATATTACAAGCATTGTGAGGTATAATCAGGTAAATCTGTGATTTCATGCGAATCTGATTTTTACTTTTTAATTTGGGAGTGAGTGAAGAGAGATAAAGCAGTATTAAATAATGTTTAAGAAAAGAAAATTGTGAAACTGTTTTTTAAGAGAGGAAGTCTCAGGAAAGTGATTGCGTGCTGTGTACGTTTGGTTGCATTTTCATATTACTACAAAACTGTGTTAGAAAATACATTGGTGTAGCACTTAATGACTCAACGTGTTCGATCATGGGCCTGCTTTCTATGTGCTGTATAAAAGCAGGTGTATTAGTCTTAAGGTACTGGAAATTATGTGAGTAATATAAAAAGACTAGAGAAGGCAACCAAGCATATACATACTAACTATAAATATGCTTTCTAATATGCATATGTATAGATATAGATGTTATGTATACATAGCTTATTTATTATATTAATATATTTTTACAGAATAAAAGTCTGCCATTTATATCTGGGTTTATGTGCACCAGAAAACCAATCTCTCCTACCTTCTTGTCAGTCTACTATCATTAAACACTCTCAAAACATGGTCTTAAAGAGAAGTCAAAATAAATCAATTTAGTAATGAGCAATTACTATTTCAGTGCTTAGATACAGGGGAACTATTTCAGTATTTTCCTTCTCACTGTTTAGCTGAACTGTAATAATTAAAGTATTATTTTAGATTATCCCAACACTGGAACCCAAATTGGAGTGAGAAAAATTGTAGCAAATAGCGTGGTTAATTTTTAGAAATACAGAATTGACTACTTCTGAATATCAGTTTCTTCTCTGTACTACACAGAGTATTTTATCTAAAGAAAGGTACAGCGTTTGAAGGAATGGCTGTTGTGTGTTTCTTGTTCCTGCTGGGGGTTTGTAAAACAGTCTGAAGAATTAACACTATGCATCTTGTGCACATATGTTTGGATGGAGGCAGTGAGCAAGGCTTGTAGATGAATACAGATACACATACGGGTAGAGAAATAGCAGGCTGCAGTTCTGTGAGCTTGTGACTATGAGGGTCTGGTCTGGTTTCTGGTACTGACACTTACTTGAGACCCATGAAAAATGATGCAATTCCCCATCTTAAAAATAAAACATTCTTCAGCTTAGCTCTAGGACTTTGGAATCTGTTAACCTCTTAATTTTCTGCTCCAGTTGTGAAACTCAAGTGCCGTTTAATTCTGGACACTGGATTTTTCTGTTCTAGACATGAACTACAGTTTCTGCAAATCCTAGATATTACTGTCCAAATTTAGCAAGGTTCTTAGGTCATAGAATCTTGCATAAGTCATAGAATAACAGAATCATAGAATGCCAGGTTGGAAGGGACCTCAAGGATCATCAGGTCATTGGTCTCCCCTAAGCCTTCTTTTCTCAAGGCTGAACAAACCCAGTTCTCTCAGCCTTTCCTCATATGGCAGGCTTTCTGGTCCTTTGATCATCTTGGTGGCCCTTCTCTGGACCCTCTCCAGACCATCTGCATTTTTTTTGTTTAGCGGGGACCAAAACTGAACACAGCATTCCAGGTGTGTCCTGACAAGCGCTGACTGTGATAGTGACTTCTTTATCTCTGCTGGTGATGCCCTTGTTGATGCAGCCCAGCATCCTGTTGGCTTTCTTTGCCGCAGCAGCACACTGTTCACTCATAGTGAGCTTGTTGTCCACCAGGACCCGCAGGTCCCTTTCCACAGAGCTGCCCCCCAGCTGGGTAGATCCCAGCCTGTGCTGCACTCCTGGATTATGTTTTCATGGGTGCAAGACCTTACACTTGTCCTTGTTGAACTTCATAAGGTTCTTGTTAGCCCACTTTTCCAGCGTATCCAGGTCTTCCTGCAGGGCGGCTCTCCCTTTTGAAGTGTCTACATCTCCACTCATTTTGGTGTCATCAGCTTCCCATTTTTTGTCCTTTGCTTCCCATTTTTTTCAATGGAAAATAAATGGGAAAGAGATGCTCAAACAGGATTCTAGGATTCTATAGGACGTTTGGCTCATTCTGGGTATAAATGTTAGACTCTTGAGTAAGAATTAATCTCATCATCTTTCAGGAGCATGCGCACTTAAAATGAGCACAGGATATATCCCTTATAAATAGCTGAAACTTTCTACATTAGAAAAAATCTGTCACCATTAGAGATGGCACTGCAACAGGGATTAATAACATAACATCATAGCTGTGTGTTTATAGAGATTTATAAAACCAAGTAACATAAGGCTTTTCGCTTTTGTACTAAATCCCAGCTTTGTGTCATGATTGCTGTTTTCTTTGCTACCTAATCTTGTCTAAAACCAGCAGATTTTAAAGTTAGGTAGTTAATGTTCCACTCCTTTGTTTCCCAAGGAAGCTCTTATTTAACACCTTAGTTGTAAATGATTTATAGGAGGAATAAAAAGTGCACATTGCTATTTAATTTCTTTTTTGTATGCTTTCTTATTTAATAATTTTCAATTTACTGTAACTTGTTATAGTTCTGCTTACACTGCAGGACCATATGTCATATATCTTACATGAAAACTAATTTAAAATGTTCTTTTAAGATCTTTTATTTTAAAAGCACTTTTCCATATCAGGCTCAGTTAATAATGAAAAAGAATTAATTAAACATGGTGTTTCTAGAGTTGGATTGCTTATTTTCTGCGCTGTTCCTTGTTAGAACGTAAAGTCATTGCTGCTGATGATACCAGGATTAATCTTGAGTATGAGGAACCTTGTGTTAGTCTATGGCTCCTTTACAGTCATTTAAGACATGCCAAGAGGGTGGGAACATGGTCAGGATATCTTTGTACCATAGCATTTGAGGACCGTGTGTTCTCAGTTGGTCTGTGCAGTCCATGGGGCAGTTGTCCTTGACATATGTCAGAGAAACCTACAAGATACTCTGAAGGATGCAGTGGCAGAATCACCATGAAGGCTTAGGACTGAGAGAGCTCAAAGGCCACCTGTGGACCCTTTTACTTTTCTCCCCCCTCCACCACCGGTCATTTATCTTCAAGGCTGAGTGAAATTCATCAGTCATTCCACCTCCACCCTACGGCAATAGTAAAGAGATTAACGAGGGCAATGACAACGTGGTATGCTTTGGGGAAGGTAAATGTTCTGATTTAGAGGAGGATGCCTGGCTCTTTTGAAACATATATGAAAAGGAAAACAGTTTGTATTTTGTAGGAGAATACATGCCTATCAGTCCGTGAGGTAGGTGTTTCTTTAGTTGCGAAACATAAACTTCCAAATAAATCCTAGTAGGCCCTTTTTTTGGTACCCTTTCTGACATAGCCTGTACTCCTCTCCTTTCTTTTTATTGAATTTATAATAATCACAGAATTAAGAAGTTAAAAAGAGTGTGGCAGGATCTGGACTATTCAAAGAAAGCTACATCACATGGTAATCATGTACACAAAACCAATTGTCCTCTCTCATACAAATAAAAAGCAGAGTAACCAAGCAAGGCAGAGCTTCAATGCGGGTATAGCAGGGGCTGACGACAGGCAAGATATCTGTGTCGTGGTAATAAGGGAGCCGTTATGTGGTTTGGCAAACCACCATGGTAAATAAGCATTACACTGGCAAAAATTTGTCCTTTGTAATACCTAAGGCTGTAAAGAATGTTCTTGAGAGTATACCAAGGGCAAGTGGGAAAAAGATTTTGCCTATACCTTCCTTGCCTGTTTCACATAAGATACTGCTTGGTTGTTGTTTTTCAGCTGAGTTCAGAACCACTGGGCAGCAGAGCCCCAAAAGTCATCACAAAGTAGAGGGCAGCAGACCCTTACTTCAAAGGTGCCTGTTCATCTCCCAACCATCCAACCAACCATCCCCAATCCTAGTCATGATAACTTCTCCGTAATATATATGCCAGCATCCTCTGGAGAGTGCCTGGTGAAGCCAGCATTCATTGGTCTGAACAATTTTGATCTTTGTTCTGCCTTTGACCCACCTAGTTGTACTAGATGCAAAAATGCTCAAATGACAAAGTGCCAACAGAGAAACAAGATTAAATTTTTTCCAGAGTGAACTAGAACCTAATTTCCCAAACAGAAGCCCTTCACTACTCTTAGATTACAAAAAGCTCCTTGTCACCTTGGCAATTACCAGGCTTTGAATCAGACGGTGTAATAAGAAGTATCAACCAGTGAGATGATAAAACCACAGATGTTGATACTATTTGGTGGTAGAGGAAGCACTCCCATTACCAAAGAAGTAGCAGCAAGTTTTATGGCATTATGGTGACACTTTTTTTCTGTCACTGTGGTCATGTTGCAATGTTGTTAACAAAGACTGCAAGAGGAAAAGGACGAGCTGTGGGATTGCATGCAAGAGCCTACAAGTGGTAAGGACCTGCTGCTTAAAATCTGACAGGAGAGCAAAATATTACGTATGAGATGTCCCCTGTGGCTGGCCAGCTTCTATCAAGCAAACTGACATCGTGACTGACTTCTCACAGACAGAAACACTAGCAAATCTATGGAAATCAAATGGGGAAAAAAACATTGGGGAGTTTAACTTTTCTAACATTTAGTATTCCTGTGTAGTCAAAAGTGTTGTAATTGAAGCTATTTTTTCTATTTTCAGGGACAATTGGTGAAATATAAGTAATAAGCTTATAAACATCTTAAACATCTCTTCTTAAACATCATTTGTTTCTGCCTTTTTTGTCATGTTTTGAGTAAAAAGGAATATGTCTCTGCATTTTTATGGTCTAAGTAAATAGAAGAAAAAAATCACTTCTTAGGTGTGACAACACTGAAAAAAAAGCTCAGTAGGTAGAGCAAATAAATACACTCATTTGTATTGAGTCCTCCTATTATCGTGCTTCTTATTAACAGAAAAACATTCCCTTTATTATTTCCTCTGCAGATATTTGTACGCTCTAGGACAGAAGGTTTGGAAGCGGTGGAAAAAACGCTACTTTGTTCTTGTTCAGGTTAGTAGTCTGTCATGAAATTCCATTAAAAAGTAGTCTTGGACT
Organism: Dromas ardeola; assembly: GCA_013398915.1. Taxonomy (NCBI): domain Eukaryota; kingdom Metazoa; phylum Chordata; class Aves; order Charadriiformes; family Dromadidae; genus Dromas; species Dromas ardeola. Next base: position 509,845 of record VYZM01018155.1, read on the forward strand.
ATCAATTCTCTTACGTATGGCTCCTGGAGCCATTTGTAAATCAGTGTCTTAAGGCAACATATGCAGCACTACTGTAAGCTTCTTACAGCATAGAGACATCCAAGTTTTTTTTTTTTTTAATTTGTATATGTAGTAAACAAAAATGTCACTGAGTTTTACATTTATACCAATGTATACATTTATACCCTACACTGAGCAATGTGTCTGAAACCTACAAATTTCTGAAAGAAATTGTTGTGACCTTGAAACATTCCGCTGACAGCTTTCTAGCAGTGCTCAGTTTAAAATAGTTCTATTTCACAGTGGATTGTACTTACTGTCTCATTTATTCTATCTCCAAAAAGATTTTCTGCCTTTAAAATTAAATAAAAGCAACAATACTTACTATTAAGAACTTTTTCGTAAGTATTTTTTGAATAATGGGGTTTTTTTGTTCTTCCTTGCACTATCAAATTGGGGAAAATCTTATTATGTATTCATTATAGAAAATCTAATGCAGCCGTTTTTATTGACCACAAAAATGACCTGGACTGATATTTTGTAATTTTTTGTCCAAACCCAGAACTGCAAGTATTTTCACATGCTAGTGAATGGTGACATTAACATGAGATTATTAGAACAGGAATAGAAAAGTAGATTTTAAATGGTCAAAACTGAGAAATGAACAATTTTTGTGAATCTTTGGAAAAATCAATATTTTCTGTTTGTGCTCGTCTTCAGATGCCAGTTACAAATTTGTTGTTCTTCTGAGTCAGTTCAGAGAACGCTGTTCTTCTGTGTCCTTTGTTTTGTTGACAGGAAACAGTTAAAATGTGAGTCTCCATAAACATCATACAAAGGATGAAGCCTGCTAATGAGGCTTTTTTAAGAATGAAGGCTTCTAAAACTACTTTACAGAAAGCCTGATTCCTTTCTCTGCCGTTCTGTCAGTCACACTCACCTGGTCTCTTTCCTACTCCTATATAACGAAAATTGTAAGGATGTAAAAAACAAAATTCTAAACAAGGTCCTTATTAAAGTACAGTTAAAAGCTGAGAGTATTTGCATGTTGTTCTTGCTAAGCTTGATGTCAATACAGTTTTCTTCCTGACCTTAATGGGAATTGGCTTGCATATTGATAATCAGTGAGTAATGGTTATAAGGCTGAACAACATCTTCCGGAAAATCTACCGAATTCATTTTGGTTCTGATTTTACAAAGGTCCTCTCTAAAGAGATGAGGACTTTTTGTGACTTAGTGGTTGGTAAACGTTGAGGAAATCTCTGTATAGGATAGCTGTTAAGGCACGGATGCGATTAAAAGTTACAGGAAAAAAAGAAAAAAAAGGCTAGAATGCTTCCTTGCCCTTCATGCTTTTCTTTCACACTCCTCCTACTGTTCATCCCCCCTTTCACAAAAAGAAAGACTTTGTTCTCTACCTCTAAGCCACAGAGAACATCTGAGTTTTAAAGTGCACACCTAAGAGAAACATAGTCTTTCTGTGAGTGTGATACGGAGCCACCTGGGAGACCGGTTTATTCCAGCCAAGTTAATTTTAACCGTCTTCTGCTTTCTATGCTGAAATTGAAATGCTGGAGGAGAATATTACAGGAATTTTCCAACTGTGATGGGATTTAGAAATCTATTTCATTTTAAAGCAGCTATCAACTCAATAAGGCTATATAAAAAATACTGTGTTAAATCAATATTTACTGTCCAGACAGCTCTGGCTCATTTATATAGTCCAGCCGTGATATATACACTGACAATAAGCTGAAGTAAATACGTGTGAAATAAGCATTCAGTAATGAATATCAGTCTGTTGTATTGATATATTATTGACGTATTGATGAGTCTTCCTCTATAGATTGGCTTTTAGCTTACATTAGTAAAATAGTAAGGCCACAAAATTCAGTTGTAAGACAGAGACCATCAGTATGATTTACACGTGCTTTGGAAATCTAACTAACTTAGGTGTGAAATTAGATGAATAATGTTGATTTTTCAGGAGCGTGATATGAGTAATGTGCATCTTTGTTATTGCTACACGTATTAGAAGTTGTTAGTGGTTTGTGAAAGAACAGCTCAATGTTATAGGAATGTTACAGAGTCTGGAAATCTTAACCTCTTCATTATTTCTTCCTCTTACAATTCAGTCATTTCTCTAAAAGATAATTAGTTTCAGATTGGAAGAACACAAGGACATAACGTGTTAGGTGAAAAGCCTCGGCTGGACCTCCTGTGTTTACAGTTTCACTTCTGTCATTTTAATTTCACCTGTTCTAATGTTTGAAAATTCAGTCATTTGTTTCATGGATAATTTTTTTTTTGTAAACACCCCAGCTATGCAGGCTAGTTCTTGCTGCTGAACTCCTGAAGCAGGCTGCCCAGTGATGCCCTTTAGCGGGGACCGCAGAGTCAGCCTCCAGGTTTGCAGTAATGGTTTCTCCTGGCACAGTGAACGTGGGGTCTTTCTGCCCCGTGGGGACATCCCCTAGTGACACTGCACAGAAGTCATGTCCACATTTTTGAGAGTACCTCTCTGTCATGCATGCACAGGTTGTTGGTTTTCCACTTCATTACAAAGAGGTAAAACAGCTGCTAGGTGGCTGTTCGGAAGTCTGGAAAATTATGAAATTCAGGTAAATGTAAATGTAGGAAGAGGATTGCCTTTTCTCCTATGAAGAATTACTATTTAAGAAGGTGGCTTGATTCTGTTTTTGTCTGAAAATGTGTTGTGTATACTCCTGACTTTTGAGTACCTGTTATTCTATGAAGTATTGATAGTAATGTGCTGAATTCTAAGGTAAAACTACCTACAGGTCCATTAACTACTAAAAGCACACTTAAACCCAGTCATAGATTTATATAAAAAAGTGTAATTTCAGATTGTGCTGGTGGTTGTCTCTATAATAACTGATAGCAGCCACCAATAACAATAAGGAAAAGGGTTTAAGAGGCTGTGAATGTAAACAAGCAAGGCGAGTCCTGTATTTCTTTATTTTGTTAAGACTTTTTTTTTTTTTTTTACCCAAACAAAGTTTTCTGGATTTTTTCTATTTGTTGCTTTGGTGGAAAGACTTTAAAATGTCTCATTTTCAATAAAAAGATGAAGTGTAAGACTGATTTTGACATGAGTACCTTTTAATAAATTGTTCCTTTAAAATAAGAGAATGCATTTGAAACAGGTTTGAAAAAAGTGAAATCAACAGCATTATAATCTCTATCTTGTTATAGGGGTAAGGTTAGAAATGAAAAAAGACATATAGCCCAGCTCTTCCACAAGCTGATCTGCAAAAACATAGGGTGGCTGAAGGAATCGGAAAAAGCTGGGCATCCTATGCATATCCACAGTTAGTGTCTGCTAGCTTCCTTTTTGATGGCTGAATTTGTCTGTACAGTGTGGTTATATGGAGTTGTTGACATGTAAATGCGAGTGATGTGGGTACTTTCCCAGTTATTTCATTCAACAAAATGGAGTAGTTTGAAAAACGTTTTTACTGCAGTGCCATGTATCAAAAATTAAATCTGTAGGTTCCGTTTACAAGAGAAGGAGAAGAGGGAGCTCTCATAAAATACAAGCAAAGGATTCAGAGGTGTGTGACTAACAAACAGCTCCCTCCGTGCTCGGGCATGGAGGTAAAACAGTTCTTGGGAATATAAACAGGGAAATAGCGAGCAGTAACAGAGCTGATGCTGCCGCTGGGCCTAGAACAGATGGCATGGACAGGGGCTGAGCCCCGGTCCAGGGCCCCCAGGGCACCAGCAGCCCCGACTGCCCCTGCCCGGCCTCCCCACCCTGCCCACGGCCCAGGACCCCATTTCAGCCCCCCAGGGCTGTCAGTGCCTGGCCCAGAAAGCCTCAGCAGGGCCGGTCTCCAGCTCCCCACAGCCCTGCCCTGCCCGGCCATGGGCCACGCTGAGCCGGGCCCATGTCCCAGCAAGGCCTCGGCCTCTGCCCAGGGAGGTGTCCCCTGGCCGGGGCTGGGGCTGCCCCAGTGCCCCTGGCTGGGCCCTGGCTGCTGGGCCCTGCCCTGCCAGCCCAGGGATAACTGAACTCCTCTAAACCAAAATACAGTCATTTTCTAAAATACGCACTATAATTGAAAGCAAAACTATGGGCTCAATGCACAAACAGCCAGGTGAGGTCCTGTCGTGTATGTCATGCTGGAGGACAGGCTGGATGGTTGTAATAGTCCCTTCTAGCCTGAAAACCTGAACTTTTGAAAGTGATGGACTTTATCTGTATTTTATATTATAAGTGTTTATATTTAGCTCCGTCTCCTTGGTACAGCCCACTTAAGTGAACATACTAAATTTGATGTGGAAAGATGGCACTCAGTTTTAGTTGCCCGACAGTGTCTCTCAAATCCTTATCTCCTATAAAAACGCCTTCACCTAACTAACGTATTAATTAAACTGAAATACCTATCTTTAATTTATTTCACCTGTAGACTTCTGCTGTGGTTCTGGAGACACCGGTTCAGAATTTGGGGCCTGATGGCAATTTTGCAGAGAGCTGCTACTCTTGTTCCTTTCGCATGTACACACACTGTGTATACAGAGCATATGTTCACTCACTGTGTGCTCTATATGCATAGCACAGCATAATCCTGTTTCAAAAAACCCAAATACCTAAAATAACGAAATATTTTTAGAGCATTATGCAGATAATAATCCCACCTTCTAGCCTTATTTTCCAAAAATATCAATCGTTACAGAGAGCCAAAAATCTTTTGTTGAGAGCAGTTGAAGTCACTGGACCCTGAGGTGGAGTGGTGTGCAGGTACAGCACCAGCGAATATGTGAATGAAGCTGGAATCAGCTGTCGAAATTTTTCTTTGAAAAGGGTCATTCCTGAAGCTGTAGCCAAAGCAATGAATCTAGGTAGTAGTTAGCTGAGCAGTCAGCAACTGAGATGAAGACCAGTCCATCATCTATCAGACAAGCTCCTTAACTATCCTTAGATCCTTGTGCAATTTTACAGATCTGAGAAATTATAGTACAGTTCATAACAAGTCAGTTGGGCAGGTATCTTACAGTCCTTAGAGATGAGAGTTTCAGAGGCCCATGTAAATTTAGTTCCCTTTAAGTTTCAAGTGTTCACAGATTCACATTCTTTCTTGTGGTCACACTCTTCATTTAAAGGTGGGAACATCTCAGTTTTGTTTCAGTGATTGCTTTTCCTCTCCCAGCTGTCACATATTTTATTTTTATAGTCACTTTTTCCTCAACTCTCCTTATTGCTTTCTATTTTGTCTAGGGAGTCTTCAACCATGTGATGACAGATACTCTTCTTATTGCTTTATTATTTTTTTTAATAGTTGTACTTGATGAGAAGTAGCTGATGTTGTTCATGCCAGCTGAAAGCTGCTTGGCCGACACAGTACTGTATCCAGTGAGCCAAGCAACCTGGAGATAAGTGTGAATACAGGTGCCAAAGATGCAGAAATTAGACTATAAAATCGAACTGAAGGTTCTGGCACTTACCATCTTTAACTAGAATTGGACAGATTATGTGTTCATCTTTCCAGCTGCATGATAATTGTGACACTCCTTCTGCAAACAGTACTGTTATACATAAAAGTCCTTTTCTTCCAGCTTCTTGGAATATAGGACTTTTTTTCTCACACAGGAGACCAAGCAGTTCGGTCAGTACCACAGTACCAAATATTTTCCTTACCAAACTCTTGTTTGCTACCTTTCCATTTTTCATAAAGCAACAGCCCAAAAGACATTGTCTTTCAGGAAAATACAGAGATATGTGCTTACGGCTTTACTTTTCCTTCCTTTTGGCAGGAAGGGGAAAGAACACAGTTTTACACTGTAAATATTTCTGGAAAAACAATGGGGTTTATTTCTTCAGCACAACTGAAAGCTAATTTAAACAGTGGTACATGTGTTGTACAATTGTGGAGTGGAATTCAGCAATTAAGAAGTCCTCTCTTATCTAGGTTAGCCAATACACGTTTGCAATGTGCAGTTACAGAGAAAAGAAATCTGAGCCTCAGGAACTGATGCAACTGGAAGGATACACTGTGGATTATACAGCTCCTCACACAGGTACTTTTCATGATTTTGAAGTACGATATGTTTGTGTAAAACAGCTGATTCAATTTGCTCGTTTTGATCTAGCAGCAAAAAAAAAACCAAGGTTCTTTGGCAATTATTCCACTAGAATTTTCTGGTGTGAAGAATCATGCTTTTAGAAAGAAGCTTGTTGTAAGAAGAATGAACAATAAACTTACACTAAGTTTACCTGAAACATTGTAAGGCCACATATGATACATGGAAAGAATACGAATTCTAGTCAGTCTTTCCCTTTTCTCTTTATTTTTGCTGGTGGAGTCACGTGGCAATGTACTGTGAAGTATATTCATAAATGATTTAGGAAAGAAGGTGAATGATGACAGTTCTTGCTAAAGACAAATTACTCAGAGTAATCAAAAATAAATGTGAAGATATCAGAAGTATCTGCATGAGTTAGTATTAAAATGGCAGAGGGAAATCAAAGTTACACATGTAGAGAAAAATGATTCACCTCTACTTATGCAGTGGAGGGCTGTGAATTTAAGACACTTCAAAGGTATTGAAGATTGATCTTTGGAGACATTGTCTCAATGTTTAGAATAATTGAGAATGCAAACAATGCTCAGAAGGTGTTTGGAAAGCCAAAACAGTGTTCTCGTAAAAAAATCCTCAGTGCAGCCACGTTGACTGTTGTGTGCTGTTCTGGTTATGCGCTTTCAGAACAAAACACTGGAATGACAAAAAGGGACCAAGGGAGGAGCGGCAACAGTGATAAGAGGTATGGAGCTGCCTCTGTTCAAGAAGAGATAAAGTTGACAGGGAATTCCAGCTCAGAAAATTATGCCGAGAAGGAGGATATGTTAAAGAAATGCAAAATAGCATATGACACGGAGAAGATGAATAAGAAATAAATTGGAATCGAACTGGAAAAGGAATTATGGAAATATTTTCTCCTGAGACTTCTATATTTATTCTACTTAAATGTTACTCCTACGTTTTACCGTTTGATCCTTATAGCTCTAGATTTTATCATATTTCTAGGTCATAAATACCTATAAAATGTTTTAACACCCACCCCACACCCCCCGCCCCACACACACACAGAGGAAAACCAATAACGTGATAAACATTGATGGTGACTTAGAAGTAATTTGTATTTATTAAGGTTACCTTCCTATTTCCTGCTCCAGGTCTTCAGGGTGGTCGAATGTTTTTCAATGCTGTTAAAGAAGGCGATACTGTGATATTTGCCAGTGACGATGAGCAGGATAGAATACTCTGGGTTCAAGCCATGTACAGAGCCACAGGTCAATCGTATAAGCCTATTCCTGCAAGTCAAGCTCAAAAGATGAATCCTAAAGGAGGAAATGTCAACACAGACATATCCCCACTTTGTAAGTTGGCTTTCTTTTTCTTTTGTGGCTTTGGTTTTGGTTTTAGTTGGTAAAATATGTAGCAGCTTCGTCAATGACGTTTAATTAAGCAGAACTCATTCACTAGGATACATGCCTAGCAGTTTGTTGTTAGCCAGAAGCCCTTTAACTCAGATTATTATTACCAGCAAGGGAAATCCTGACTTGCAGGTCATTATTCTTATTATAATCCATGAAAATATGGCAATTAACTTCATATTCATTACAGTTGACCCACATATTACCATGGAGATGATGTGTGGTTTACATTATATTTTTCAGTAGCCAGACAGTGTAGTGTTGAATAGAAAAACATCAATCTATTCTCAAAATTTTATAGATTTAGGTCAGCTTTATCATACTTTTTATATATTAGTTATCTAAAAAATTCTATGCAGACAGTACATTGTGAGCTGAAAGGCACTAGATTGGCTGCTGGATTTTGCACCCCTCAGTGTAATACTAAACTAAATATTAAAAATTTAAAAAAAAAAAATCAGGTTTAAGTTTTCCCCATCTTTCTTTGAGGAAAATATTGTTTCAGAGAAAATCAAGGTAGATAGCATATATTAACCATATCTTGAAATTTTCATATAATCTCTATGAAAATATTCTGTCATGTAGATATCTGCACATAGGAAGCATATAGGGTTTAATTTTTTTGTTGTTCTGGAGGCTAAGTGCAATACAACGATTTTTGTAGTAGCCATCAATTTTTTACAATGTCATATGACTGTATACAAGAATCCTGCTTTGTTAACATGTATGTGATAGAGTGATAGAAGGGAGATACATGTTTTAGACTTAACTTGATTTAATGTCTGAAGTCTACAGCAGGTTGACCCAAAACCATTCTCCTCCGTCAGTCCTGCTATCACTCAGTCTCACGGCATTACATTCATCCTGTAATCTATCATTTTGCTATTAGAAGACAATTAAAATTTGCTTGTTAAACTCAGTAATAGTTACCTAAATCCTGACTGGGCTGTCAAGAACATTGAGAAAAACATAGTGTAATCTCACAAAAGCACTAACATCTGTTGAATTTTTAATCTGAAACAATTTGGAAGGGTGAAGTAACCATTCATCACGGGGCACGTTAAGGTGAAGTATTTTGTAGGATGTAAGTAACACTGCAAAAGCAAAGGCAGGGCAACAGCTAAGGCGCGCTTCTGCTCCCCTTCTCACAGCTACCTGGATCTGGGCTGGGTACTGGGAGTTCACTGTATTCCCCTCCTGATGTTTCTACTTCATGTGCATCAGTTAGAAAGTACAAAAGAAGTGACCACAGTCAGTAGTAGCCAAGGAATTCCTCTTCCTCTTGGACACAGGGTTTACATGGAAGCAAAAGCAACTAGAAACTGCTGACCACAGAGCAGGGAAAGTTATAGAAAGAAAAAGATACAAAGAATAGCAAGTTTGGATATACTGAAACTATGTTTTCAGAGATAAAATTACCAATAGTGGTAAAGATTAAAGAACAAGATTGACACGTCTTGCTATTAGACAGTTAGGTTGACTACAGTTCTTAGGTGGAAACCATATAAAGACAGTTTAAGGGAAGCTCAAAAGCCTCAAAATATAACGTATTTTTCTATCATGCTTATGTATCAACTTGTACAAACTGATATGACTGAACTGTATATAAATCAAAAATCTGTGGTTATTATTTGCCTTTAGATTTAATACGCTTTGATATTGGTATTTTGTAATTAATTCATAGAATTCTTTGCAATAGAGTAACTTGTGAAATTTAACTTACTGTGAGGTTTAGTCTTAAAAGAATCAATGTTTGACTGATTTCTGTAATACCTCCAGTTCTGCCTATATGTGGAAAATTGTATTATTCTGTCTTTTGCACGTGAGGTAGAAATGGGCATAATCAAAGTAATCAGTTTTTAAGAAACTGCAAGAACTAGAGTTTAAAGATATAACCTTAAATAATTTTCTAAGACTCCTGCTTCATTTACATACACTGTGCTGATTTTCTTGGGGCACAGTTTTACTCCTAAGAAGAAACTATAGCTGACCTTTTGTAAGATTTAAATATGTTGTTTCCTAAGAAGTTCATTTTGTTTCCTCTAGAAAAATGTTTGCATGAAGTTAAGAATATTTTATTTTTAATCAATATATAACACCGAGTACTTGAGAGCTAGTGTATATATTAAGCGAAACTCATTTCCACTTTTTTCTTCTTTACTATGATACATTTTTAGTATTAGGAAATACAGTTATGACCAGAGAATTTGTTAACTGCTTTTTTATGTATCTTATTTTCCAATTAATACGTCCTGTAAGCATTTCCAGACAATGCAAGATCACATTGTTTTAGTTTTTAAAGTATATCATACAACACCCCCTCTACATATAGAAAGCAGAAAACCAACTAGGGCTTTGCAAAACAAATGTCATTTAATAATATTCAAGCCTTGAAGGTCTGTCCCTGTCTTCCTCATCCTCTTGGAAGTAAACAAATACAACTCATTCATCCTGATAAAATGTACAAAAAGAACTTTAAGTAGCTTAAAAAAATGTAACTATCTTTAAACTGCAGGATGTAGAGAAAAATCAACATAAGGAGATATGTTTTAACATTTTTATATATTTTGTTTATAGAATATCTTCTGCAATCCTCAAATTCTTTTGATAGGTACGAAAAGCAACTGAAAGTTGTCATTAAAGAAATTAAAACATCAGATTATGATTAATACGCCACATACCTAGCTGTATTAAGTTTAATTTTGTGCTCGTAATAAATAGTAAATTTCCATTTTCCATTGCCTTGTAGACAAAATTCTACCTTCCAAAGTTAACGTTACATTATTAGCTGAAAATGACAACTTCTCAAAATGTAAACATTCCACTGAGCATTTAACATTTTTAATCAGGTGATATGTGTAAATGACAATAAATAACACTTATTTTTGCAGCCTCTACTGTTTTCTATAATCTCAAGTTCAAAACTCTTTAAGAGTTTTTGTAAGCTACAGTAGAATTATTCCTGTGATCTCCTGTGATTCCATGAACTCCCTTTGTATAAAAGAAAGTAGTAGACAGGAACGAGTAAGAGACTCCTTTTTTATAAAAAAGGTCGTATTTTTTGCAGTTATTGGTGCCTTGTTCCACATAAGATAATTCCTTGTACAAAAGAGTGCTTAAAATGACATGAACAAGATCTAGCCACCTCAGAGCTGGATCAAAACAAACACATCAGGAACTCCTGAAAAGAAACTAGACGTGATTATAATAAGACAGCCAGGGTCTGACTGATCTTTACAGCAATTATCACAAATGCGGAAAATGGAAATGTTGCTCTTGCATGTGCACAGCAGCAGCACTTTAGGATCATTCATGTAATTTACAAGAAACTTGATATTCTATGCCACCAACAAGGCACTTAGGGCAAACTACTATTGTACTTGTCCAACTTCTAAAATGAATACTAGCCAATTTCTTCATTTCTGAGTAAAGCAACTTGGTACTGCACTTTTGTAGTATTAAGCGGCTACAAAATAAAAGTGAAGACAGGCAATGTCAGCGATGATCAAGAAAAAAAGTCTGCTTTTCACTTCCACTATGCTGAATAAGCATGCTGTAACGCAAAGGACAGAGTATTTAAGATGCATGATTGTAGAAAAGCCAGAAGTTTCCCAAGGAAATGAATGTTTCAGGGAAAGGGACAATTAAAAATAAATTCATCTGAGTCACATAAAGGTGCAGGAGACGATCCCTTTCTTAATGAGCAGTGTATTAAGAGACCTAGTCATACAGTTTGAAAGGCTGCTGAAGTGATGACGACTATTAATAACTTGATCAGAATGAAGAAGTAACAGCAGCATGTGAGGGGATTGTCATGTCTTTATGAAGCAACAAAAAGCCAAATATCATTCTGGTCTCACACCACCATGAGTTCAGAGATGGTCTCTTTTTTAAAATACCTGCAAATAAGAAAGGAGAGAGACAAATACTGGAAAACCAAGTGAGGTTAGCAATCATTTGATCTGAGATGTAAATTTTGACATATCTCTATTTTAGAATGTCACTTAGCAAAAGAGCTCACAAGAGGAAAATAATTTGAGATTTTGCAGAGATCAATTATAACAGTTGTCATAAAAATGCTGTTTAGAGCCCATGCACAAAACATCAAATCCTGTTTATTAAGTAGCAAGGGAGTAGCAGAGGGAGTCAAATACATTGGCCATACATTGGTATTACAAGCCATCGATCCAGTGACAGCAAAGTTGAAGACGTTTCCAAATGAAACATCCATCTAACCAAAAGAGCATCACAGAGGAAGCTTGTAGACACTCAAATCATCCGAGTGGAGCAGTCAGTGTTGTGTAATCAAGAAGAAAGTGTGGGCAACTTGCCAAATGAAGAAATGCTTTGGGATTAGTCATGAAGATATAACATTAACATTTTCAAACTCTTTGGATATACCGATGATAAGCACTATAAAATTTCTGTCCCTATCATAGTTTAATGGTATGGGAATAGATTATGAATTTCATATTTCTTTTAAATGTTATTTATGTCGCTCTCAGTCTTTGAACTGGCTCCATCAGAGACTCTGTGGGAAAACCAGAATGTGATTGATATTAAGGTCCTGGTGTCATAACACACAAGAAATACCACTGCGTAACCTTATGGTGGCATTGCTCAGTTTTGAAATAATTGCTAATGTTCTTGTAAAGCAGTTCTTTTAAAATAGTTCTGAGATGTTTGTATCTGTATGTTCAATTAATTAAATATTTTAGAAACAAACAGAAATAAATGATATTTTTTCATTTGACATAGTTTTCTCAGCAGGTTTGGCAGCTTGGATATCCATCATACACTTTGCCGCCTGGAAGTGTGGAGTTACTGCACCCTCCCTGCGTGTTCCCTCGTTTCCCGTCATGTCCCATTCCTGCTTGCCTCCAACTACCCCCATCTCCTTTTTAGAAATAAAAGGTTAATGCTGGCCTCTGCCACCTTAGGCAGGCAGTAAGTCACCTTTATGCTCTCTGCTGTGCTACTCGGAAAGATGCAGAAGCTAACTAATATCCTCTTCAAATCTGTCCTTCGGCAGAACACTGGCGGTCCATCAGTGTGCTATCCCCAACCTGACAGTCGGGCCATGTGGGCCAAGCTGCTTTCTCATATTCTGCCCTTTCTCTCCACCTGTTATTTCATTGTCTGATATTTAAATGATAAGGTTCTGGAGGCATAGATTGTCTCTTTGGCCTGTATTTCTGAGCATGTAGCACTTTGGAGTCCTGGTCAATGATCAGGAGTCGAAATGTTCCCGATGTAAGCTGTCACTATCTGTATGGAGCGGCACTTGAAGGAATGTAATACATGTCTTGCCACTGTCTTTTGCAAAGGGCATGTGCACCTTCTTCTTCATCCAACCAGTTCCAGCCTCTTCTGTATCAGAGTCATAGTTTTCACCCTACTACTCCCAGTCTCTAAATCTTTTTAATCCCTACAATACCGGATTTCTTGTCTCTGCCTGCTCTTCTTTCCTGCCTGCCTGGATTAGTTCAAATTGCTTCCACGATGCTGAGGCTCAAGCAGGGATGTCACTGAGAGCCACAAAGGGAGGAGGTCACCACTCTACAAGGCCAGTTCCTCTAGTTGACCCTAGCACAGAAAACATATATTTGCTTCTGGACTGGAACGGGGCAGAGATGATGCCTAGTGATTTGGTTATCACTAGGAACCACTTGGGCATCTGCCATAAACATGGAATTCTTGGTAGTCACTCAACTCTACTGAGTCACTGAGGTTGTGATTATTTTTATAGCTTTGCCGCTGGGCTAAAATTGGAATTTTTTTGCAAAGATGGCAAAAAGCATATTCAGGATGCTGCTCTGCCAAAATGAATATCCTTGTCTAAAAGAGCATGCAAAGAATTTGCTAAAACTCCTGCAATAGCTTTTGTAAGTTTTTACCATGGCTTAAAAATATATATATTTGTCCTACCTTCATCCAAAAAAAAATGATAGTTTTTTTGGCTAACAGTTTCCAAAAGAAGAAATAAATACACACCCTGAAAGAGATGGTGTAACGTGGAAATACCAGCGAAAACAATGAGTTTGAGTTAGAGGCAATTTGAAAGCAGAACAACAAATTGTATTAAGAAGGGAAGAAAATCAATTGTGAAAAAGCAGAAGTAGTATTTTCTGCTTCAAAGTTCTCCCTAAATACCTTCCCAATATTTCCCGAGATTGAGAAAGTGTAGAGAATAAAATTGAATTGTATTTTTTCCTAACTGTATATCACAGCACTCTTTACGTCTCTTGCATTTGCATGTAGCTTGAACAGGACATCTAAAGCTGATTTGCGTAAGAATTTGAAAAATACAATCACTTATATGATTTTTAAAAGTAGGGTGTTAAATAATTTTTAAATCACAGATATATAACATTTATGAATTCCTCATAATCTTTGGTCAAGTTCTTATATTTTTTAACAATCCATTTTGTTTCAAAAAGATTTACCAGTTACCTTGAATGGATATCATAACTAAAATAAAATGTAATGTATTACACTAGATCTATTTTTCTATTATTTCCCGCTTGCCTACAGCTGGCAAAGGTAAGTTTTTAACTGTTTTTCTGTTGTTAGGATATATTTGGTAGCAGATCTTCTGTTACTCTTTGACAGTGTTATTTGTCCTGTTTCATTCACTTAAAGAGGTGGTGATCAGTCATGGATCTTTCTGTAGAATTAGATCTAGGAAATATATATAGTTTTAAATTGTATTTTTGCTTATTTTGCCCAAATTATGTAATAGCAGATTCTGCTTTCTCAAGCCGTTTTGTATTCAGTGGGTCACCTTATACATTGTGATCATCTAGGTGACTCTATCACAATATTGAATGTTTCCTTTGCAACATCCAGTCTCCTGATTTCAAAATACTTAATTACTTGTCGGTACTTACACAGATTTTCTTTTAAAAAAGGAGAATCTTTTACGTTTGTGTAGTTAACCAGAGAAAAAAATCAAGCCACTTAAAGTAAGAAAGATTCAGCTGTGTATAATTTGTACCTGAGACCAATGGCAGAAAGAAATAATAATCCTTTTTCTTTTCTGTAATCTGTCTTAATTTAAATAATAACTCAGTAAATCAGATATCCGTATAAGAAGGAAACCTTACAAGAAATGTAAAAACCAGTGACTGACTGACATATTAAACCAATTGGGTTTGGAAAACTTTTATCTGTGTGTGGATTTTGGAAACTATAGATAACTTCACATTGTGGTTTAGTACTTTCAGTTATGTAGTTGTGTTGATATCAGTTGTTTATCTTTGAATTAATGTGTTTAAAAACATTTAAGATAGCATTTCATGTACCTGTGTCAAAAATATGAGCTAAGTTTGTCATTAATGATAAGCTAGTCTAATGCTCATGGAAGTATTGTTAATCTATGTAATCACGTATGCTACTGATCCTTAAACCATTAAAAATATCTGCTGCTGTTTCTCTGGGATGATGGTCTCATACCTTACGCCATCGATGTATTGTCATGCTGTTTATTTGCTACATCCACCTTGGTGAAATCTGTCACATGGATGTGACTCTTGCTTTGACAATGCAAAGCCAAGTGATATGAATTAGTTTCTGCATCTTTCCAGGATGTGATGCTGCAGATCCTTCAGCTTGAATTAAATAATTCTCCCATCCGCAAATACAGCTGAAAGTTGGACTTGACATGGATCAATATGATCTGGGGCTAAATTTCTAAATGTGACTGATTATGTTAGCATCATGCCCACAGATCAATATTGAGTTTTATTATGAACCTGACTCTATAATTGGGTTTAATCAATAAACTTTTGTGTCCTTTTCTTTAGAAATTTTAGGTTTGTACTATGCAGGTTTTCAAAATTGCATTTAGGATACACTTAGATCTATACTTTTCTAGTAACGAATATAAAAAGACCTAGGTCTGAATTTAAAGGAACAAAGAGCTAAGACCCTATTGAAAGGGGAAGTCAATTTTTAAGTTGATAGGACTGTTCACCCCACTACAGTCTATAGAATCCAAGACAGCTAATGTGCTAATACATAACTAGTCCTTTTGGGCACTGTAAGGCTTTTTCTGTCCATACTTGATAGATATTTCACATTGAGGATTTTGACAAAACATAGCATTAATGAAAGCAATCGCTAGAGCTTCTCTTTTGATAAACCCGCGGGGTTTAAAGGCGTTGAAAGATGCAGTCTGTGAAGAACAATAAATTTGGGCCTTTGATTGAAGTGCCATTTGGGATGGTATGTTTTCTCGATGTATTTACACAAAAATGCTGCTCCCTTTTTCACTACTCTTTGCTGGAAGGTTGAAGGAGCTCTTTGCCATTACTACATTAAGGTTTGTCTCATTAAAAGCTGAGGACAAAAAGAAGGCTGGAAATGACCTAGCTCAAGCCAGTGTGTTCATTTCTGCTCCAGTTTGCCATTTGAGAAGTAGGCTTCAAGCCATGATGAATATTTCTATGAGTGGTACTTTGATCTGCAGTAAAGATGCTCTTTCTTATCTGAAGAAATGAATGCATAAACCTTGTCTTTTTGCAATGGAGGGAAGGGTATTTATTTGGTTAATTTACTAAAATTAGAAGGAGCACCACACAAAACCAGGAAGTTGTAGAACATATTTTTTTCCTACTCATAACATTGTTTTGTAAATTGTAAAATTTGAATAGCTCCACTAGAAAACCATGGTTTAAGAATTATTTTAATGTGCTATGTTGTATTTTCAGGTAGCCTTTCTAAATTGTTTTGTTTAATCTGTCAGTGGGTAGAAACTGTATTTTTCTTTCACTGTTACACTCCATAGATTGTTATGATAGAAAAATAATATTGTTTTCAGATTAAAAACAATATTCTATAATTTCACCTGCAAGCGTCTACTTATGTAGCTTGTTTCTTTAAAATATTTTCAAGAAAGTTTATATATAGACACTTACATAAGCTGTGTACACTTGTGTTCGTAAATCTGCGCACACGCTCACGTGTATTGTTCTGCACATTTTTCCTTTGTATGAACAGATGCAGACCGTGGTCAGAAACATGGCATGGATGAGTTTATTTCTGCTAATCCCTGCAAATTTGACCATGCTTCCCTCTTTAGACTGCTTCAGAGGCAGACCTTGGATCACAGATTGAATGACTCCTATTCTTGTTTGGTGAGTACTGACTGGAAGATAGATATAAAGAAGTGAGAAATAGTTGTTACAAAGTAGTCCTTTCTTCCTAGTTCATTCAATAGCTGCGGTTGTAGTTGGAATAAAGGGCCCAATCGATTGGTTTCAAATTTGAAAATTATACACTTGCAAGCTGCTGCTGTGCCACTCAATAGAAAGCAGAGAGACCCAAACTGTCTCAGATTTTATCAGCTGAAATTTATCATGTCCTCTATGGAGGTTTGAATGAAAACAGAAGGTTTTGATAATGGTAAGAGCTCCTGTGGTAGGATTTACCGACACCTGTACAGGCATTTTAAGGTACAAATGCAGTCGCCTCATGTCAGACATTTTCACCTGTCTTGTAGTTCATCATTCCACTGGGGTGTGAAGAAGGAAAAATGCCAAAAAGAAGGGAAGGAGAACCACGGGCAATATAGATATATGGACATATATGTATTATCTGAATTGCAAAAAACAATGGGAGTATAATTATTAAACAAAAACAAGTAAAGTGTGATGTTTTTCACGTTCAAAGACAGCTAAAAAAGATATTGGCATCACATGCATCCATATCTGTAGCTGCAGTTTCCCTTTCCTACTTAAAACTTTCTATTCTGTGCTTTGTGGGGGTCGGAGTTGAGGATGGGGCTGCTTCTGGTTTTGTTTTCAGTAGGAAAAACGAGCAACAATCTTGTAGAAGTCCATCAGATTATACACACTTGTTAAACAGGTTTGTGTGGGTCAGACCTCGTAACTTCCTGAGGCTTTATTTTTCACTTGATACCATGTCTGAAATAGTGATCTCTCACTAAGGACCTAAAATGCTTCATAGCACATATTTTTTTTCACTTTACTATCCCAATAGCAACAAAACCTGAGAACTTTTATTTTACTTCTTTTTTCCATTGATCTGACTAGTCATGTAATACAAAGATAATGATTGGGTTTTTAGGTTTTTTTGCAAGTGTAAAAAAGAAAAAAAAATTATTTGGTGAGAGTTGCTTCCTTTTTAAAATGCTACCATGTAAGTACGTATAGAAAAAGTTAAAGGACTCATTTTCTGTCTGTGGGTTGCACACTGAATCAAAGAAGAGGCCCGAAGGTACATCTGTACAAAGTAATTGGCACTCAAAGAGAAAATGGTTAGCTTTCTAACAGTGCATTGGGGTCAAAATCTTTTTTTTATAATAATAATATAGTAAGACACTTAATATAACCTTGAAATCAGGAACTTTTAGAAGAGGTTAGGTGAAATACTCAGTGCTATAGCAACCATAAAGCAGATGTATTTCTTATTCTTCTTTTTAAAATGCAGCTTTTAATAAGTAGAATGGGGGATCATTTATTGTTAGATTGCATATTTAACTATATTTTTTAATTAGAAAAATTCGGAATGTCAAGGTAGCAATAGAATACACGAACATATAAGGGTGTTATTTTCCTGAGCAGCTCATTTCCTATCATTTTTAGAAAAAAAAACGTCCCTTTATTTCAATAAATATAGAGTAACCACACATACAACTTGTAAAAATAAAAACAAAAATGTGTAAGAATTAATATTAAGCACAATTCTGTATTAAATTCCTGTATGACCTAAACGTCTTTAATTTTACATTGGTTTTGGTATTGGGAGCTTTTTTTTTTTGTTTGTTTGTTTGTGGGTTTTTTTTCAATTATACAATAAAAAAAGGTAGTTTTCTAGTACTCTGTAGCATATAGTTATTATGTGTTTGTAAGACTTATGGTATGGGAATGAACAAGGACAAGGAAGGCACAGCAATATGAAAATGACCACACTAAAACAGATCTCTTACAGAGACTGAAGTTAAAGTAATGATTTCATTAAAAAGTTGTATTCTTGTCACAATTTTCTCCTATGAGAACACACAGAAATTTTATTAATTATTTCCTTTTGTACTGATAGGCATTGAAATGCAGCATTTTGTCATGTTTTCCATAAAAACGTAGAGAGAGATTAATGACAATGACAACATATTGGCAGAATATCAGTCACACTAACCAGTCTTTATTGTATCTAGGGATAGGACACATATTATTGCAGAAATTCAGTTAAAATCCCTTTTCTTTCTTCTTTCAATGGAATACCATATTTTCTAGCAAACGCTGTATAAACTACAT
>VYZM01018155.1:528631-546107 GCA_013398915.1 Dromas ardeola
ACATGAGCCATTGCAACGTGACTGGATATTGTTTTAAGACACTGAGTACTGTTCTAGGTGCTGTAATAAAGCTAAGTGTTCTTTAGAAACAGTTGAAGCTCTTTAAAGGCAATGGAAACATTGACTTCAAAGAAATGAATCAGGAGCAAATAAATTTATGAAATAACTTTGAGGTGTTCTTGTTTGCAAATAATATGTTAAATTCAAGAGTTGAGGGAGAATATAAAATTTAAATTGCTGTCTCATGCAAGTCTTTTTGGTAAAGCTAAAACATGGATGATTTAAACCTGATGTGAATATGTTTTTAAGTATTGTTTAATAGTCCTTTGGCTGATACTTTTTATAAATATTAACCATCTGAGCTTGCAGAAATATTCACAAACAATGGGGAAATACTGGTCTTCAGCTGCTAAACTGATGTTATAAATTCATGACTTGAAAAATCATTCTGCTTATCCAGGCTATTTGTATATCTGAGTTCAGGTATTCTTCACTCTCTCTTAACCATTTGGCAGGGATGATGAGAGGGGATTATCACCACAATTAAGAAAAGAACAGAGGAAAATGCTTATTTAGAACAGCTAGGCAGTAGCTGTGGTTTTCCAAGGCTTATGTTTTTCTCACTACTGCTTTTTGGAAGCTCAGTGTGCTATCTTTATTCATATTGGCAAGCAAAGCAATCAAGAGTCTTCTGTTTTACATTTTTACATCAAGAGTCAATTATTTTTTTTACATTCTGGATTCACTCAAGGAGTCTCTACTTTGTTCATGTCTGTGTTAGGGTTATGATGTCCTGGTCTCATCAAGACTGTGCCCGAGTAAGCCCTTCGTATGCACCAGAATATCTCATTATTATTTAAGGTCAAATCATGCTCATCTTATTCAGGTGGCTTTTAACAAACTACATAGCTTTGTATCTCTTTACTAGTATAAGTTGTTAAAAAGTGGTTAAAAGTGCACCTGTGTTACATATGAAACAGGGTTAAGGGTCAAATTGTGGTTTTCTCACATTAAAGTTGCAGCCATGGGGAACTGACCATCCAGAAACCGTTTTAACTGTCTGTGTTAATGTCCCTCACCCAAACGTTCTTTCGTAGGTTACAATTAATAACTTTAATAAAATTAATTATTTTTTAGTGTTAGTTTATTTTCTATTAGGTTTTGGTATAATTGAATCTGTACCAGACTTTGGATGTAGTAGCATGTTTTTGTAAACCATGTATTTCATAGTGATGGTAAATCAGAACTGCAAATAGTTTCCTGACATTTACTTCTTTCAGCAGGAAGGCTATTGTTGGATCTAGCTTCCAGTGCCATCAGCATTAGTCAGATATAAATCATCCTAGTGTAAAAAGTTTATGTAATGCACATAAAAATATATGCTTCTTTTTCTTTGATTTAAAACCTGTGAGTGAGAAAAGGAATCTCAAAATGTTGTGGTGTTTTTTGTCTTTCTCTTTCAGGGTTGGTTTAGCCCAGGTCAGGTCTTTGTATTAGACGAATACTGTGCTCGCTACGGAGTGAGAGGCTGTCACCGCCATCTTTGCTATCTCAATGAATTGATTGAACATTCAGAAAACGGTTCTGTCATTGATCCAACCTTGCTCCACTACAGTTTTGCATTTTGTGCTTCTCATGTTCATGGTAACAGGTAATTTAATGGTATATTTTTAAATTCGTGGCTTTAGGATTAAGCAAAAGTAGTTACAGGCTCTTACATTCAGCAGGTGGGGAAGTCACACACAACAGAAATCAATTAATGAAAGTTTCCTCAGGGGTATTGGAGGTTCCATACAGATTACTACTTAAAAAAATAAAATAATCTCATTTTGGTTTGTGCTGTCTCAATGCAGTGTGTTTTCTTGGACATTGTATAGACAGGCTGATTCAAGGCTAAGGGATATCATCCTATTAAAAAGGTAGTCTTCTGCATTTTGTATTTGTGTTGTGTTAGTGAATGGTGCTTCCAGTGAACATTTTGAAGAATTTTACGTTTTAACAGAAGCTTTGACTCTTTTTCTACAGTCTGTAGCTTGGCAACTAATCATACTATACTGAGTTCTTCTGGCTGTGCTACCACAGGGAGAAATAGCATGTATTGGGATTGTGTTGTGTGACCCCAGCCAAGAAGAGCTAGGGCACTTCTGGGATTCTTTCCGCTAAAGGGGTAGGCTGCTTCAGGAGCTGTTGGTCACAGTGATGCTCTTGGGATGATGTCTTCCTTCCATATGCAAGCGAAAAGCTTGGAAAAAATTAAGTTGTTACTTTGCTATGCTCAGCATGTTCTTTAAAAGAAGCTTTTGCTTCATCTTTATCTTATTACAAATTGTGAGAGAACTAGCTGTCCTGTTGAACAGCAGGTATTGGAGGTAGGATCATTGGATAGCTCAGGTGGGAAGGGACCTCAGGAGGTTTCTAGACCAACCTGCTGCTTGAAGCAGGGTCACTTATAAAGTCAGACCAGGTTGCTCAGGGCTTTATCCAGTTAGGTCTTTACCCAGTTTGAACCTGTCTTATTTCAGTGTAATTATATCTGTTGTCTCTTGTTAACGTCCTAGTAGCAGCTGGGGGTCTGCCATTCAGTGCCCCTAGACACCACCTATTCTCCAGGCTGAATAAGCCCAGGTCTCTCAGCCTCTCCTCAGAGCAGGTGCTCTGGCCTCTCACTGTCGTAGTCACCATACACTGAACTTGCTCCAGTTTATCCATGTCTTCCTTGTACTGGAGTTGGGAGTGGGGCAGGCAGTCTACCAAATTATAGGACAACATGCATTTATACCCTACTGTGCACACTAGATTTGTACGCTTTTATAGGCAATATGTTTAAAAAGTTAAAAAATACTGTGATGGTGTCAGTAAATCCCCAAAACTGGATCCTGGTAGGGATCAGGAGAGAAGTTTTCTTCCCAACATGTATGCTTCTGTTGCCTTGCAACCAGTTAGTCACAGCAGTCGTTTTACTTGTCCTCAAGCCAGTGAAGAAGGGACAATCATTTAAAAAGATACTGTTTCTTTCATTGACTCAGACAAAGCCTGATCTGTGAGAACAGGAGCTGGGCATTTGTGGCCTGAGTGATTTGGTGGTGAGAGATTAACCTTATGTAATCCTTGATAATAACACGCAAAATCAAAATGTTTTTGAATGTGCCTTAAATACACTCAAGAATCTTAATGTTCACACTGGTAAATCAGGAGATTTTATGGCTTTTACTTGGTAACCTATTCTCCGTAAAAGCATGTTTCTTTTGTCAGTTCCTGAAGAACCTGACACGTTCGTATTTCCTATTGAGTCTGTCTTTGTTGTTTCTAGCCTTTTTATTACTGGTTTCAACCTAACAAGACAAATATACAGTGATAATTGCTCAAACTTATTTCAAGAATTCAAAAGAAAGGTAGATAAATTTCTTTTTATTTCATAATTTAAGTGAAGGACAACGGTGCGTGCAGTGCATGAAAATATCTCAGGGAGCACATCATTTACACAGTGGTAAGCACTCTGTTTGTATTCTGTCTATTCCTTCTGTACAGACATTCTCTGAATAGCATTATGAGTGTTTTAGGAATAAAAGAAGTGTTGAACAGAGAGGGTCTGACTAGAACTGAGATATTGTAAAAAGGAAGAAAAAAGAAACATGAAGAAAGAAGAAAAGTAAGTCAAGGACAGAAGCAGACACACTCACTGAGGATGACAGACACACATATACGCACATAATACATCCACTCATTCGTCTGCTGCAGCACTAAGAAATAGTAAAAGGGAAAAAAGAATTTCACAGACAATGCACGACAGGCCAAAGTTCTAGGCTGATCCCTGGCGTTATACATCTTAGTTTTGTAAGTCAGGCTGAGAATTAGAAAGACCACACAACAAAGACAAAGAGCTTTATACTCTGGGCATGATGTATTCAATTTATATTTCACCTTTGCTTCACGGAGGGATCTTAGACCTTCCACTAGCCTGAGAAAGATCATCAAAAATGATCTTGAAGTCAGGTGATGGAGGAGCATGTAGAAATGCAGCCGTATCTGTAGTTCAAATTATCAGTTTCATTTAGGCATGAATTTTAGAGCAGGAGGCAATCTAATGACATCAGTCAAATGATCAGATAAAGGTGTCACTCACCTTCATTTCTGGTAGTCTGGTGAGGAGAAACTCAAGCACAAATCAGAGCAAATCTACAAAATATACCAGGGCCATACCAGGACATACGCTGAGCACACCAGTGGCTACATCTGATTTGCTAAATAAAACTGGTGAGGAAGCTGTCTCGTACAATGGACTCCAATTGTCCATTAGTCGTAGGCACCCTCTAAGATGCCAGGCATGATTGCCGGATTGCATGTACTGAATACTGCTCCCAGTAAACACTATGAACAAGGCTGAATCAGTTTTGACCCTTTCCCTTCATATGGCTCCAGAACTCTTCCGGCAGACTTTGAACCCTCAGGTATCCCCTATGCCCTTTTGCTGCACCCTAGGGCTTGAAATATAAACTCTGTTTCATGCTGCAGGCTGTCATGCTCTTGCAGGCTGTAACACAATAGCCATGGTTTTATTTCAAAACACCTAGAATAAGCACATGTCCTGGTTTGAGGGACACGACAGCACATTAAAGTGAATTGTTGTCCTAGAGCTTCAGGGACATTATGGAGCACAGAGGAGACCTTAACTGAGCTCTAGCGTGGGCTGTATGCAGCAGACCTTGCCATCTGGTCTCAGGACCAGGGAACGGTCCCCAACTGTTTTCTTTCCTGAGACGAAGATACAGGTAACAAGTTCTGACAGAGTTATCAAGCACATTGCTACTTAGCGTGTCTTTTGTGCCATTGTTGTTGGTTTGGGAACAGAAATCTTTATGCAGTATCAAACACAATGTTCGACCTCAGTCCTTGACTGAGGAACTCAAGCTTCATTCATGCCTTTCCTTTCCTGCTGGGAAGAGAGTTACAACTGGGCTAACAAATTGCTTATGCAGAAAAGGTATTTCTGCTTTTGTGGATTACATTCTTAAGACATTCTCTTCCTAAATAGCCAAAAAGCAAAATATTATAGTAAAAGAATAGCCTTTCTGAGTGTTTAAACAAAAACATATATTTTTTTCTGAACCAACTGATTCCTTTTCCTCCAGTAAATAAAATCAGCTGTCATTGGCTGTGCTTCTGGTGCTACGTAACTTTACAATAGCATCTCCTTTGGCTCCTCTTTACAATGTTTTTCTTCTGAAATGTTCCGTTATATGGTCCCCATCAAAGTCATTAGTTCACAAGCGAACTTTTCGCCCTGCAGTTATGCATACACTTGTGTATCTCTGGTGAAAGTGAAACGGGCAGAACAAGGAGCTATAGGATATTCCTGAATGCTGACATTTCAGTCTAAACAGTCCAGGTAGGAGCTATTGTTTTCTTCCCCATCACATTCACTTTTGTCTACTTTTCATGCTGTGACTTCTATTCAGTCCCTCTTGTCTGAAATGGATGCTGGTGGGTATCACATGAAGTGCAAAGTGACTTCTTTCCACCTGCTGAGTTACAGACTGAATTGAAAAATTCAAAATTCAAGCATATTCCCCAGTTATACCTTTTTCTATTCAGAAAGAAAGCTGATTTATTGGAAGTTCATGTATGAGAAGTGAAGGTGAAAGTACTGCTACAAAAATCAGTTTATAACTGAAGATAAATAGTTCTTTCTGCCTTCATTTTGAAATCTTGAGCGTATGTGTGTTTGCATAGAAAAAGAGTCATTTTGAGTCAGGGGTCTTCTAAGCCAGCAGTGACCTGCTTGAACTAAGAGAAGGGCAGCCATATGCAATATTTCCTCTTAGTGCTCTTCCAGTTTCCAACTCTTTGCAGCTCAGAATATGCCTGTTCAGTAACCTGGAGGGAGTCTCTGTTTCAGGTACTTGTCCATTTTACCCCTGGACCTGTCTAAGCCCTTTGCACCCTCAACACCTTGCTTGGCAGCAAGTTCCACAACTCGGACTCCTCTTGCTTGAAGAACTCTTGCTTTGAACGTGACTCCTACACTCCTTAAATATCCTTATATTGTAGTTCCTGTAGTTCCCCCTACCTCTCCTGGAAACTTCTGGTTTTAAATTGATCTCACATTCCTCAGGAGGAAGGCAGTTCTCAGTGAGCACTTTCACACAACCGTAGGTAATTCAGTTCTGCCCTGATAACTTACTAATGTTCACTTTTTAATTTGTTCCATAGGCTTTTTCTCAGATACTTTAATTTTGGACAGATTCTGTGCTGAAAATAAAGATTTTTTTTTTTACTGTAAACAGAGAAGGGTTCCAGCATAGGAATCTTCATCATTTCCTTCATAAACACCAGTGGAAAGAATTATTTTTTTTTTTTATCTCTGCAATAGCCTTGCCCTTTCTGAGAGCTCCTTTTAGATCCCTTCCATCATTTGGCACGGTACGCTCTCTGATAGGCTTCTTGCTCCTGTTATGCTTGGAGGAAATATCTTAAAGTGGAGTAAATGAACACATGAGAGAAATGAAACTATGGAAACTTCGGAGAGCGCTATGCATTCATATATTTCTTTTCATTTTTCAATGTTTTGTGGTAAGAATCATTTATTGCAATTTTACACTTTGTGTCAAGTGATAAAAGGGAATGTCCAGAGAAATGATCCCTTTCAAACTGGGGACAAGGGACTTTGTAAAAATAAGGAAAATAGTATCATTACATTGCTCTGTCTCTTGTAATCATTTTTTGTGGAGCTTCTGACCTTCTCTTCTGACTAAATTAACTCTAGAGTTAAAGTAAGGGTGTCTGTATCTTGCTGGTTTCTCCTTCATTTTATGTCTAAGATTTAATCCAAAACTCCAGAACTTAAGTCAGTAGTTTCACTGTTTATCTACACATGGTCACCATCTGACATAAAAGGTTTTTTCCAGTTGATGTCTTTCCAAAAGTGTTACGTTTTTATATGTATAATTTTTTATATAAAAATACTTGAATACTGTGTAGACTTCTTCTTAGGTGGTTTTCCCAGGAAACCATTGCTACAAGGATTTTGTGGAACCTTTCGGTTTTAAACAGTTGAAAATGCTTCCTTTTTCTGCTGTGCTTCTTATTCACTCTCAACCCCACATATTTTCTACATTGTAATGATAGCCGGTGAAAGGCCTTCTTTCGCTGTTTTTTATTGGCAGTTGAGCCATCTGCTTTAATCTTAAATCTGCTCCAACAGCTGGGAGAAGGAGCCTGAGATCCCTTACAGTGTAGGATCATTAGGGAGATGTGTTACATCAGAAGTTGTGTTCCATCAATTTATCAGCATCTTATATCAATTCTCTCTCATGTTTGATACAGCATCTAGAGGCTTAACAGGAGTCTTTTGGTTTTGTATCAAACATGAGAAGATATACCTTTTAGGATTGATATGCTATGTGAGTCTGTGCTTCTAGATGAGAAGCAGTGTTCTCTCAAAACTGGAAAAACTAGTTGATCGTTGGACATTTATATCCCTTTTCTTCAAGTGAATGTAATCTTCCCGTTTTCTGAGGCTCGTTGGGCAATGCTGAGAACTTTTTCACTGGGTCTTTCAGTTTTATATAGTGCCCTGTGCCAAGCATCTTGCATCATCCAGTTCATCCTTCATTTTTGGAAGTTGATGATCTCCAAGGTATATGGAGCACAGAGGAAGGTAAACCTTATTTAATTTAATATGTATTCTCCTTTTTAAGTGGTTCACTTATGAGCATCATACTCCTAAACCTCTCATGTGAGGCCTCTCTAAATAGTTAAGTTTGCGGGTTTTTTAATTCATAGAATCATAGAATGTGTTGGGTTGGAAGGGACCTTTAAAGGTCATCTAGTCCAACCCCCCCTGCAGTAAGCAGGAACATCTTCAACTAGATCAGGTTGCTCAGAGCCTCATCAAGCCTGGCCTTGAATGTCTCCAGGGACGGGGCCTCCACCACCTCTCTGGGCAACCTGTTCCAGTGCCTCACCACCCTCATTGTAAAGAACTTCTTCCTAATGTCTAATCTAAACCCACCCTGCTCTAGTTTAAAACCATTGCCCCTCATCCTATCGCTACATGCCCTTGCAAACAGCCCTTCCCCAGCTTTCCTGTAGGCCCCCTTCAGGTACTGGAGGGATGCTATAAGGTCTCCCCTGAGCCTTCTCTTCTCCAGGCTGAACAACCTCAGCTCTCTCAGCCTGTCCTCATAGGAGAGGTGCTCCAGCCCTTTGATCATCTTCATGGCCTCCTCTGAACCCTCTCCAACAGGGGTTCAGTTAGTGACAGAACTTTCTATACATTACTGTTGTAAATAGCCACAAGAAAGATATCACCAGAGTTCTCCTGAGTTCAAAGCTAGAAGCAAAGTTCTTCACCTTGTTGCAGGTACCAAGTGAAGCCATGTTGACCTCACTGTTGGTTTATGGAAGGATACTGTCCTGTGTTGGAAAGTGCTAGTAACTATAATAATGTTACAATAAAGGATCTCCTCACTACAATATTATCAGAGACACATTTTTCAACATATCAAAACAAATCTGCCTCTGAAAAGCCTCAGAAATTGTGAATAGAAAATTAATCACAATTCACACATTATCAGGCCAAGAGGTAGTGGGTACACACTTGAGTGTAGGAAGTTCCATCTCAACATGAGGAGGAACTTCTTTACTTTGAGGGTGGCAGAGCACTGGAACAGGCTGCCCAGAGAGGTGGTGGAGTCTCCATCTCTGGAGACATGCAAAACCCGCCTGGACGCGTTCCTGTGCAACCTGCTCTAAGGTGACCCTGCTCTGGCAGGGGGCTTGGACTAGATGATCTCCAGAGGTCCCTTCCAACCCTATGATTCTATGATTCTGTGATTCTATGATTCTATGATTCTATTAAGAAATATTAGAACAAAGTTCTGCGTATTTAAGGTGATGCTTGCCATCTTAGGCAATGAAGGAACAGCCAATGCTATTACATACTCTCACCTTCCCTAAACATTATACATTGTTTTGTCATTAATTTCAACTGATTAATACCTGTACATACCCTTATACTTTGGGTAAAATGATATTATATTAGTACATGCTTAGGTTTTCAGTAGAAGGGCATTAATGACTCCCACCTAAAATATAACTGCATAAAAGATCATTAAAATTAACCTGATTTATCATCTTAATCTGTTTTAGTGGCCCAGAATTGGTCTTTTTCATTCACTTGTGAAAAAGAGGGTATGACCTGCAAGCAGATGTAGGATCAGCCTGAGAAATGCGTACAGCAGAAGGCTCTATTGTGCCATTTTTTTGTCAGAATGTTTGAAGAATAGTTAATATAAACAACAAAATGCTCGGTCTTCAAGTGCCTGCTGGTTAAGGCTATGTTTAAATGCCATGTGATAATTTGCTCTCTTCATTTTCTGTTAATAAAAAGACGCCTGCTCCGCCTGCTTCTAAGCTGATAATGTAAATCATTGTTTTTCTTAGACTTATCAAACGTAAAACATGGACCCTGCAAAAGCCTTAATTAATACAGTAGTGTTTTAAAGGAAAATTTGGGTATTAAAATCCTTGGGTATTAAAGTCCTATAAATAGATAATAAAGTCTCTACATCAAATTTCTAAACAACTTAATCACCGGTTTACTAAGAAACAGGTCAAACTTTTATCTTGCTAATTTGAAAATTGTCACTGTTCTTTCATTTTATTGTGCATCCTTATGAATTTTAAAACAAGTACTCTTAGAAAACACTGAAGTCTTCTAAAACAATTTGTTTCTAGGAGCCAAGATGGCATTTAAGTTTTGTTCTTCCTACACCCTTGAAATGTAGTTTATTACATAAATGTCCTGAAGTAAGACCTTAGCTGAAATATTTTTCTTGTGTTTTGTTTTTCTTCACGATTTCTCATCTTTCTCTGGCAGATTCTTTTGGTCAGCCCTACTATTCTCATCTACATGATGTGTACATACATCTACATGGTGTGTACATGTTAGAATATCAGTCTGTGCATTCTTCTTCTCATACTCTTTTTTTTTCACAACAGGCCAAAGTGATGGTCCATGTTTTTAATGTGGAAGGCTTATTGAAAAGACTTTAAGCATTTATAAAATATGCAAATATGCAAAAAGCACTAGCATCAGTGATGTTCCAGAGGAAAAAAGAAAAGCCAGTCATATTCAGTTAGTATTTCGCAAGGCTGTCTCAACAAAGCAGTCTTGCTTAAGGTAACAATTCTCTCTCTGAGAGGCCACTAGGAGAAGCTGTTTCCAAAGTTGAGGGCTGGAAGCAATCTACAGTCAACCCAGTGTCCATCATATCTAATTCCCATTGGAACTGGAATACCATTTTTATCACACGTGCCATAGCTATTCACAAGCATCTTAATCCTACAATGCTTCACGTGACCTCTGCAAATTATTACAGGTTTTAAGACCTGTAGACATCAAAGTATTTCTAGAGGGTATTCCAAGCCTTAAAGGATTATATCAAGTGAGGAAAACCAGTCCATTCCCAGAGGAAAACCTGGAGCCACCACCTAATCAATCAGCCTCCCTAGAGTAACTGCCATCAGGACAGCAACCTGCAAGTTTGTCACAGTAAATTTTTCTTTAAAAGTGCTGGTCAGCCTCTGGTTTTGGTGTCATTATTTAAGTGTCTTATGGTCAAACAGCTACTTCCCACTTGAATTTACTAGCTCTAGTTCGTGAGGTATTTATTTCAAATCTCTTTTGATATTTAAGTCTGAGTGAATTAAACACTTTGAGATGTGACCAGACACAACATTACATCTGTGCCAGTTAGACTGTGATCTAAGCAGACAAGACAGGCCAATCCAAATCCAATTGACAGAGATCTCAAAAAATGGAAAACTAATATATGTATGAGAGAGAGAAGGCTACTCAGGTTTTGAGTGTTCACTGTTTTACCTAGTTCTCTAATCCCAAAAGCAGTTGTGAAGAATATGGAGGAAATAAATGTGGAGGAAAGGAAAATTCACTCTCCCTTTACCTTCTTGAGAAGATAATGTTAAAATGAAAAGTTAAAATGAAAACTCTCCTTAAGACAATCCATCATTTTGCTTGGCTGAGTTCTTGAAAGAGAGATCCCAGGCTGCAATAAGAAAGCTGAATACTGGTTTTGGATTGAAAAAATCAAGTCCAAAACACTATCCATGACATTTGGGATAGTAGGAGAGGCACATTTGTTGTTGTTTTCAGTTGTAAAATAGTTCTTGCATAGTTTGTGCGTGACCTAAACCTTTGAAAACCAAATGACTGCCTGAGTCTGATATTTTTGGCAGGCACAATAATTTTTAAATAAAAATAACCAGCTCGAAACAGTGCTATTTGGTTTTATTCTGTCTTTAAAGCAATTAAATTAAAAGATCTAGAGGACAAAATGAGTGGGAATTTTGAAACTATTTATCTAGGTTTTTTATATCACCTCATCTCAGAGTCACATTCTTTTTTCTGTGGATTCTTTTTTCTCAGTAATAGATGGAAGTTCTCAAGAGTAGCAAAAACATGATCACCAGCACAATATGAGTTACAAAAATGCATTTTTATATTCTACTTGTTGCAATAAGGCTAACAGGAAGGAACAAAATAATGATTTGGAGTTTGTGCTGTTTTCTAAAAGCATGTTTTCAAGAGAAAAGTGTTTCACTGCTATAGACAGTACATTTTTCTAAGCCCTTTTTGTGTACTCTTTTTTTTTTCTTCTGGGACATTTGCTTCTATGCAAACATTCACTGAAAATATATTTAACAGTTCTGAAAATTTTAGGTGTTGTCAGTGAGGTTCTTTATGGCAACAAACTCAGTGAAGTGACAGGTCCGCGGTAGGTAGTGATCCTAGCCTTAGTGCAGGTTGACAGATATGACATCCTACTGGCTCACCTTTTTCACTTACTGTTATCTGGACCCCTAGGTCTTTTCTGTCATATATATGACATGCCTCAACGAGGTTTAATATGACAGAACTATTTACTTTATCACTCCAGAGCACGATCTCTCCTGACAATGAAATCAGACGGTGCAATTTACTTAAATTTGAACCCGTTCCGTCTGTCAGAAGGCTGAGGTAAAGTATCCTGGCATCCATCAAAAGAGAGAAGATAAGTTATTTGCTCTTTCACATCAAATTTATACAATAGTATATTGATGTGCCTGGTTACTTATATCTCCACCATATCTGATTTTTATTGTTGTCTTCACAATAATTTAAAGAGTTCAAGCATTCTTTCCACCTTGACTTGACAGATCACAAATCTAAGTGATTTAAAGGGTGAGAGAATTGTTTATGTCACGACCAGGTAGCAACTTATCACTTCTAGATTTAAGCATAGTGCAGAAAGTTGACGTAACAATTTAGCAAAAAGATGTTCATAGAATCCTAGAATGATTCTTAGAACATTCATAGAATATTGTCTTTCTTTGTGTCATTTTACTACAATTTTCTCAGTTCTAGAAACATTGAGATAAAGTTTTGGAGGCTCTGGAGGAGATACAGAGCAGATCAGCACTTAGTGTCAGGGTCACATACTCAGGTGGGAAGCAGTAGCTGGTTTGGTACCCTGGAGCTGGAAGTTAAGAGGGTAACTGGAAGTTTTCAGATACTTCTTTTTAAAGCGTGCTCTATGTGGGGAAGTTGTGACTGCATGGCAAAAATACCATTTGGGAAGTGTGTATTTAAATTTCTTTAATTTTGTTATTATTTTAATACAAATGCATTAATAACAAGGTTAGGCTAAGACTTTAAACTAAGTGTGTGCTTAGCATGCTTAATGCAAGGCTTATTATTAATTACTGGGACTTGAATTTGATGTTTAAAAAAATGCCAGTGCTTTTGGTTTTTAAAGACTTTTTTTGTTGTTGCATCCTGTATGCTATGTTTATATGAAAGTCTTGTTTACCTGCTGCTATTTGTCAATATGGGATGGGGAATCAAAAACATATGCTCGCTTTAAACAGGCGGATTTCTAGGTGTTGCCCGCTCTGGCTTTTCTCACTGTAGTTTGCCTCTCACCTTTATTTTAAAGCCATTTTCAGCCATATTGTGCCTCCAAGAAAATATCTGGAAGATTCAAGGAGTTGAAATTCAACAAGATCCGAGTAGGCCCCTTTATTGTGCCAATAGTACCAATTTCTTGAGAAAGGATATTAAATATCTTTGGGAATGATTTGGGAGAAATGTATGCTACCCTGTGTTCATATCGGGATCACGTAGAAACTTAGGACTTGAATTTAAAATTCAGCTCAAAAGTTAAATTGTTTGTATACTTGCGGTCTGTTCTTTAATTATATTCACAAGTTACTGTTTATCCTTGAAGGCAGTGGGAAATGGGAATGGAGTGTTAGCACGCACGTTAACTGAAGGCTTTGAAAATAAAGATCACTGTTCAAAGAGGAATCAAAGTGAAGATATATCAATAATTATTAAATATTTAATATTACAGGCCAGATGGAATTGGAACAGTATCTGTTGAAGAGAAAGAAAGGTTTGAGGAGATTAAGGACAGGCTTTCCTCCCTTTTAGAAAACCAAATAAGCCATTTCAGGTGAGTGTATAATTTATTCAAGTAATAATATTTTTTTTCTGGAAGAAGTTTCTTACGGTTTTCAATTTTGGTCTTGAAAAAATGGAGTGAAAGTAAAACGGTCTACTGCAAAGAACTTTTGAATATATTAAATATGGATTAATCTATCTATATAAGTGATTGTGCTTAAAATTTATTTGTGTGTCTTGTGAGCTGAATTTTTCTATTGTAGAAAAGATTGTGCAAGAATATAGGCCTGATTATTGTTGATGCTCTTAGACTTTTAGCTTCTATAACTCTAACTAAGAAAAATTCAAAGATTAGAAACTCCTTCCTGAGGGCAATTAAGTGTCTCATTCAGAGATGAATGCCTCCATCCTTCAGAGAACTCCAAGGTTTCCCTTAAAATCCTATTCCATCAAAGTAGACAAACAATGTGCTGCCGGGTGAGGAGCAATTATTATGTCTTTCTCTGAACAAATGTTAGAAATAAAAAAAAAATAGGTGGAATATCTGGATTTAAACAAGGATACTGGCATAATATTGGTAGAAGGAAGAATCAAGAGTGCCCGTGAATCTGAATTTATAAAGCATATAGAGGCATAATGTAGGACATCCTGATAAAGAATTGGCATTAGACTTTTAAAGAAAACCTAGACTCAAGTAATGTAGAAAGGTCACCTGTACCATTAATTAACACAGAATAACCTTGGCTGTGAGATTGCTTTCTTAAGAAAACATGGTATTAAAACCACTCTATATTTCAATCCATCAACATTGTTGTGATAAATGTGAAATGCTGAACATCTTGAAAAATGCACTGAGTTTCTCTGCTTTGGCCTTACTGTCCCTGAGTGCCCTTTGTTCCTTGTCACCATGCAGTCCCACTATCTCCCAAGCCGGCTTCCTGCTTCCACTGTTCTTTCAACTGTCAGTATGAGCATCCATGTGCCTTGGAATATTTTAGAGACTTTCACATCTTTGGATAGGTTTTACCATTTTTAGATGTGAGATTCTCTACAATAACCTCTTCATCTTTCTCATGGAGTCACATAGAAGGGGTGTTTTTTTTGTTTTTTTGAACACTTTTTTGTTTTATTGTAGCATGCGTGTGACATGGGCTCCTACTTTTTTAATTTTCCCTCAGACTGCTTGTAGGTTTCTTGCTGTTTTGATTGCTCCTTTAAGGTTTGGCTTTTTCATACTTCCCATTCTTGAAACTGAATACATATGTACCGAAACTATATCTACTGAACTTTTTTGGCCTGTTCTCTTTTGCTACATTATTAAATTTTATTGGTTTACGATCACTATTACAGAGCAACTCTCCTGCTCTGCACCTCTCAAACCATGTCCTGTTCACATTTGAGACCAAATCCAGAATAGCATCTTTTCTTGTGGGTCCTAAATTAACTGTCCAAGGAAGTAATTCAAAACTGTGTCCCAAAATATTTTCGTTATATCTCATCCTAATGAGACATTGATCAAGTGTACATGTGTAGTTGAAATCTCTTACTATTACTATTTGTCATCAATTTTCAACTCCTCTAATCTCACTTAACATTTCCTAATCGCTCTCATCATTCTAGCTAGGGGGTCAGTGGTTCAGACTTTCAAGGACCAACAGCACTTCTATAATATGTTGGAACTTTTCTAAGCTTTGCTTTCGCTCCATTGCTTAGCATTGCATGCACTGGTCAGCTGTCATCGTGGACAATGTAACTGAAGAGTGTATTTCTCTTCCTGCCTTTTCAGAGATGCACTGAACATTTGCTGTGTCCACCTAGGTCACTAGGTCACACCCATCTGAAAAAGATGCTCTCCCATGCCTGTCAGCTAACCCACAGCTTCCAGTTTTAATACTCTCCTGTGGCCTTTTAGATTTTCATTTTCATTTCTATCAGCCTGAATCCATTGTGATTAAGATGCATTCTGCCCATCCCATGCTGGTGGCTCTTATCTAATGTATTTCCCAGTTTTTAAGATACTTAAACTTTTCCTCTCTGTCATCTTACCTACCCACTGAGACTCCAGATGCCTGCCTGCCATCCAATGTGGAAGAGCAAATATTTCAGAGAAAGCTGACGAGAGGGTCTTGGACTTAACCTCTTGCCTGGCTGTGTGAATTTAATCTCTGGAGTGTTCATCCTATACTTCTGTATATCGTTGGTACTAATGTAGACCATGAGTGCTGCTCCTTCTCTGTCCTCCCTTAGGTAACTTATATAAACATCTCCTGAGGTCCACTACCTTTGTACCCAGTAAGCGACCTACTGCTTGGTTCTCTTGGATGTCACAGACCCGATTGTCCATATGTCTAATAATTGGATTGAACACTCTCACCATCCTACGTCTTAGTCATTAAAGATGCCCTCAAATGTGGGAGCACGCTTAGCACAGCCGAACAGTGTGAAATTGGCTGCCATGGGGGGTTTGTCCAAGAGACTGAATTTCTCCTTGCCAGCAAGATGCTGCTTCCCTGTCCCCTCCGCAGCACAAAGGCGGGGCTGCTGGGTGTCCCTTTAGGCCTCTACTGGGAACATTTCCTTTTCTTTAATTGCTTATCTCAAGAAAGCAACTCTTCTCTGTCAGAAGCTCCTCGCACCAGTTGCACACATAAGCTTGCTGCCCATGTTGTACTCATACCTGTTGTCTCTGCAAGAACCTGAGTAACTACTGTGGGACTTCTGTCTGCATCGTGAACTTAAAACTGGTTGTGTTTTGGAAGCTTGCTATGTTATTTACATTGCAGAACGTATCTGGAAGTCTGTCTTTGTTTTGAAATACTACGTATAATTAAAAAATGAGTGACGTTTATTCAAAAACTACCATTCGGGGTTGATAGGAATGAACAGTGGGAAAGACAAGTCGAAGATTGTGGAAATATACTGCAAAGGGAGGAAGAGACAGAACACCTAAAGATGTGTTCTGTTTTAAGATGACTTAATGCCTAAGGGTCATTAAATCTGCTTTGCTAATTTGTTAACCTGTCCCCCAAAATTTTTAGCACTACAGCAAGAAAGAAACAGAATGAAGCAAAGCAAATACTGGAATTCTCACTGCGGGAAGTCCTTTTTTGACCTCATTTACAGGGCTTTATTTTGGCTGACCAAAACATATATTGAAAATTCACTGGTCTGAATCCTTTTATCATTAGAAAAGATTTTACTATTGGAAAATATTAGAATATGACACTACCATTCTCAGTGAGTAATAATAAGAAAAAAAATAATCTCAGAAAAGTAAAAAATCCTTTTTCCAATTGGGGATATCCAGGAAGATTTTATAGACAGGATTAAGAAGGTTACAGGTGCCTGAGCATTGTAGTCTCATAGAGCTGTTATATTGGATCATTCAGTAGACAAAAATGAAAAACAAAGCTATGAATGAGATCACTTTTTAATTTACATTATTTTAGAAGTATCAAAACAGAAGTGCGCATGGTTTCAGTTGTAGCTGATAAAATTTTTCCAAGCTATTTGTAATATAATAGGAAAACTTATGGAATATCTGCAGGCATTTTTATTCCCATATATCTCTAGAGACTTAAATATCTGACACTTTATCCTTATCTTAATCTGATATTAAAACAAGATATAATATACAGACTGCTACGTCACAGCTCCAGTAGCTGTCATGGCTACATGACAAATAGTACCTCTTTCCAGGAAGATGACAATTAGGCTCATCAGAGACCATTAAATATCCTTCATAGTTGAGAAAGTGTAAGTGATGCTTTTTGCCTTTCACATTTTTTCTCTATTTAGGTCTGAGCTGCTGGTGGGCTGATGCTGCTGTACTATGTATATGCTCCATGGTAGACTGCTGCCCTCCTGCTTTCATTAGTACTCTGCGTATGGGAGTCTTCTGCTAACATAATTTAATGCCAGTTGTGTACATTTACGTCTCAAAGTAAATTCTTAACTTAGGTATAATAATTCTGATAATTTTCTCTTACTCTTTTTTCTTTTTTCCTTTTT
>VYZM01018155.1:551115-580335 GCA_013398915.1 Dromas ardeola
TTTAGCAACAGCAGAAAAGGACTCAGGTGATTACTATTTGTGTGCATGGCTGCATGTACTACAGATTCAGTGTGTTGTGTCTGTTATTTTATTATTTTTGTTGATTTCAACAATATCAAGATATTGACCAGAACATGTGTGAACATAAAAATTAATTTTGATGTAGTACAGTCCATACGTTCTTCATTTATGCTGATGCTTAACTATGATGTGCATATTTATTAGCAATTTAGATAATGTCATATTTTGGAATATGGTGCAATTGTAGTTTCTGTAAAAGAGGTGTAACTGAGTGATGCAGAAAAGTATGGCTGTTAAATTCAAAAATCGGCTTGTGTATTTAGAGAAATGTAATTTCATAGTCATCAGCAACAATGATATCCATTTTTTAATAGGACTGCTGCATTTGTTGGTGAAAGGCTTGATACGACAATTAATTTCATAAAGCTATTTTCACATTTCTCTGATATGGCTTTGTTTAGTGATATGCTTGTTTTTCTAGTTACAACTGGAGGTTGCGAGGATGGTAGGTCTTTGTGTTCCTAATTTCATGAAGTTGATATGTTGTTTATTCTCCAGTAGTGCAGAGAGTTTTCTGAGTGCTTGTATCCAAATATGTAACAGAGTGATCATAAAAAGAGCATAGCTGAAGTAGTATTTTTGGCTGAGTAGTACTGGCTGCATAGAAGTGTGAGGGGTTGTGCTTATATATGCTATGAAGTAGATGCATGCACTACTTTGTCTTACCTTTTTTAAACATGTACACACAGACCCAGTGGAAGCCCGATCATGATGCTTTGTGGGGTTTCCACAAATAGCAACCGCAGTTATGGGAAGGGGTATTGTTTTCTCAGGATGGAATTGTTTTCCGTCTGGAAAGACTGGGGTGATGACTTGCAGGTTGCATGAAAGTACTTCTAAATGGAACTCCTCGTCAATGAGGGGCTTGAAGGGAGAAAGATTGTTCATTTTTGGACGAACAGCTGCTTTAGCCAGTAAACAAGGAAAAAATACTAGCAAATTATAAAAACTACTTTTTTCAAAGTCAGTGTTCATAACTGAAGATTCAAAAAATTCCATTGGTTCCCAAAACTTCCAGTGGTTTTCATTTGAAAGCTTTAAATGCTCTCGAAATAGAAGAGCTCTTTCTGGAGTTGTTAAAGAAGGGAGCAGACGATGCAGTGGTGGTATGGGCATTCATGCCACAGCCTGTTACACTGAGATGATACGAGCTCACATTGATCAGGTGATTCAGAGCTCTTCGAGACTCCTTCAGCAATTTCTCTGTGAAAGGACCCATCTCACACCATCAAATGCAAATGCACCCTAAGAAAATTTCCCTACTCGGTAAAATACCTAAGTCTAGATAACACAAATATTCAATTTAGTATTTTTACACCTGTAGGCATTGAAGAGAATACCTCTTCAAATTAGAAATTTAGGAAAATACTGAAATCCATTTGTGAAATGAGAAAACTAATTTTAGAGTTTGTGTCTTTTGACCTTTGCGCTTTAAAACGTCAGCTGTACATTTTTATATAACGTACATCACCTCAAGTACAAATCTTCATTGTGCCACATACACTTGCTATTATTTTTTCTCAGGCTCGTTGTGTCAGAAATACAGACCATTAAGCACAGATGACATGCAGTTACAAGAACAGGAAAGAAAAAAAAAAAAAAAAAAGACTGTACCTGATTTCAGCCATTTTACATTAGGTTTATGCACACTTTGAAATAAACTATTGCCACGTTCTTAAGATAGGATAGCAAAGCTGTCCCTTAAGTGACCTGGCAAATAGCCATATTAGAGAATGGATGAGAGGAAAGCCTATCACATACAGTGAGTAAATGGAAATTCATTGTGTGAGTTAGGTGAAGCTAGAGGTTTATAGGCTGTGTGTATAATTTAACTGCTTAATTAAATTCTGCTTCTGACTAAAAATACGGTTGAAAATTAATCCGATAAGTCCAAAAAATTACTTGCATTGAAAGGAGTAAATAGACTGTGTTCCACCAGAATTTTGTGTCCCATTGAACCCATTTCTCTGATGCAAAAGATGAAGCAGCTGAAAGGAATCCAAATAAAATTATATTTTAGCTTGGCTAACCTGGCTAACAGGGCCAAATCCTGCTCCTGTTGGTGTCATTGCCTAAACTCCTACAGTTTTCATCATGAACTTGATGTACAGTATGCTTAGCCCTAATACCATATATTGCATTGTCATGGAAAATAAGGAAAAACTATTTCTTGATAACTATTATTTACCCTTTAACTTGTGCACTAGATAGTGTATAGAGATTCTTGAATTGCAGTAGTGTCCTTGTTAGGTAATACAGAGGTGAACATGCAAATTCTTTTTGTTGCGAGAATCCTTTTTCAGCAGTGTGGTTGCCAGGTTCCCAGGTCTATTCCCCAAGTGCTCTCATTTTCACAGTCTCAATTGAACAAGACTCTGAATGCTTTCCCAGAAGACGGTGGTTACTTTCTTAATGGCAGACACTGTGGTATAAGCAGCACTTGCATCAACGGGATTTGTTTGCAGTCAGGATGACATTTTATTTAGCACTCCCATGTCGTTGCATTATTATGAATATAGTGCATAGGTATTATGAATACAGCTTTTTTCAATAAAAATTACATTTGCAATGACAATTACATGGGGTTCAGAGTGTCATTCCTTACGACATGTGCAGCTGAAATTCTCATGGAGTAGCTAATTTGTTCAGTCAGTATAATTGGCATTATAAGGAGAACAGCAGCAAGCCTACTATTATAATTTTGAACTATATCTAAGGACTCTCATATAATGCCCTTGTAGTTTGTGGCAAGGCTTTATAATTTTTCAAGGAGATGATCACAGCATCAATACGTGAAAATCTCTTTTTAAGTATAAACCATTTTAATTTCAGCACATGCTGCCTTTGAGACTTCATTACCTGAAAGTACTTTTTAGGTCATTTTGTGTATGCCATATCTTCTTGTCTTATTCAGTATTTAACTTGAGTTAACTCTTCCTATAGATAATGGTGAATATAACTGGACCTGCTAGATGCTGAGGCCAGAGACAAATAGCATCCTTCAGATGCAGTTTGTGTAGCTTCCAATGAACAGCTTATAGAAATTTGCATGCCTCCCTCACCTGTTTTCTATCCTTCAAAAAAGATGGCCTTCCTTATACAGAATTCATATTTCTTACTTCTATTTTATACGTATCCATTAACAGTTTATTTATTCCATCTCAGAAATTAATAGTTTTCGCCGTTTAAATGTATTTGAAATCTGAACGGCTGAGAAGTAATGGACTCTGCTAGTGCTGCTGTCACTGCCTAAGAGAAGTGGTAGAAACTTACGTGTAATTACGTTTTTCAGTGCAAGGGCATTACCTTGCTATGGAGAAATAAAGGGACTGGGTTAGGGATTAAAGTGGTAAATGGCTATAAAGCGAACAGGGCAGTATCTGTCATTGTCCATAAATACTCATTTCTGAGGCAATAGATAGATTGTAAAGATTTGAATTATTAGGTAGCTGTCTTTTAACTCATGATTTTTAAAAGTCTGTAGTAACTGAATATACTGGGTTGCTTCTGCCAATCAGTTTTAATAAAAGGAATGAGAATAAATTTGATTAAAATCAGAGCAATTACTGTGTAGTGTGCAATTGCTCAAAGACAAATCACAGTAGTCATCCCAATATTTCTCTCTATCAGACAGACTGCCAAAGGCTGAATAACTGTTAACTCCATACAATAGAAGGTCAGGAGCAACTCAACACTTTGCTGTTTTTTAAAGGACATCGATCGTTAACATACTCATTACGTGCAAGTTTCTAAAGGAAGGGTAGTATGTAAATGCCCTCAAGGCTCAGAAGGATCTATCTGACTTAAAAAGAAGAACACTACAAACATTATTGAAATTGAGAAGGCAAGTGGAGAGAGTCATTGTACCTGGAGAGGACTTGATTAAAGCTCTCCATGTATGTTCATTTCACTGAACAAACAAAAACGAATGAGTTGCACAGCAGCGTAGCACCTTCTTGGTCTCTGTTTGTTGTGCAACTACACGGAAAGAGTAGGATATGGCAAACATCCCTGATTTCAATTTTGGAGCAGAGGTCTGGAAAAGAATCCCATGATTGTTAGGTCCATGTCCTGATACCTCCTTCATAAGGGTACTGCCATCCTCTCTTAACAGCTGGGCTGTGTCTTTGTTTGTCACTGCTCTTCCCATTTTCCACCCCTTGCTTTGCCCATGTGAAGGCCATTTAAATTCCTGTTTGCTGTATAGGTGAAGGAATTACCTTACAGTCAAATCATTTCGTAGTTTTTAGCATTCTAACCCTGTCCTCTATCCCTAATGAAGGAGGAATAGTTCCCTCTTTCGTTAGTATCTCATCATCTCCAATTCTTCCTCACCCTATCATGCATTTTTAGACAATTGTTTTATACTTACACAACCTGGGCTTTCATCACCGTGTCTCAGAGTTTCGGCCTCCCCTTCTTCCTCTGTATCACCTTAGGTGCCTTTCTCTATTGAACGTTTAATTCAGCCTTCTTGAACACTGGGGACCAGAACTGTGCAGTGCAGTCACTTCCATGAGATGCCTTAACACAGTACTAGTGGTACTATTATACTAGAAATGCTTAATCTAATACTTTCAGGGAACACTTGTGTTTTCGTGTCTATATCGTGTTTGTGGCACACAGACATGCAGTGAAAAGTTAATTCAACCAGTCTTCAGAGTTTTGATCATTTCCAGCTGATGACTTCCCAGTTGATTGCAAATGTTTGTCGCGGTTCATGTGTCAAAATGTATTGTCCTCCCTCTTAAAGTATTAAATTTTGTTTCTCTCTCTCATTCTTTGTAATTAACCAATTCTTGTTCCTGCATTTTGACCCTGCTGTCTACAGCCAGTGTTTTACAACATTGTCATCAGTGCACTCCTAGTATTTTTTCTGAAGTCATTGGTGAAAATATTAAGGAAGCTCAGGCCGAAGACAGATCTTCAAGGATTCCTCAAGAAACCTTTCCTTGCTCTTTCTCAGTGCTACCCATTGCCTTTCTCTAGAGGCAGCTTCTTTATCCAACACATAGTTTCTTGTTTAATCCTCATTTTCTTCAGCTTAATGGTAGTTTTCCCATGAGGCACAGTATCAAACGCTTTGTAAAGTCAGAATAGATGAGATCCACTCAATTTCTTTTGTAAGGAAATTTCCTATCAAGAAAAGCTACTGCACAAGTCTAGCACGACTTACTTTTGCAAATCTGTATTACATTTTATTCTGTTTTCTGTGAATTTTATGTCCTCAATTAGTCATTTCTTCAAATTTTATTTTAAAGTTAATGATTGTCAACATTACTTTTCCCTCCTCCTTACCAGCCAGCATTAGATTTGCTGTTCTTATCTTTCAGTAACTCCCTAAAATTTAGACTCTTAAAATTATTAGATTTTTTTGAAAAACACTTGTTACTAAGTCTGCACTTTCAAGTGCCAGTTTTCTCTCAGTCTAGTATGTCAGTTATTCAGGTCCCTTCATTCGTGGAGCTCTTCAGTTTGCCATGTTTTTTACCTCTGAGTTTTATTTCACTGGAACAGAAAGTGCTGAGAACATTAGTTCTTTCCCCTTTTGAAGAGAAATTAGAAGTGGGGGGAAGGAAGAAAATACCAACTGCTTGTATCTGTATTGCTAAAACCAGAATACAAAGAATCATAAGTTGTGCCATTGATCAGTAATTAAAAATTGATAATTCTTTTTACTTCTGCCTTGTTTTTTCTGCTTTTACCTCTTCAAATTTGTTGTTTCATTTTTTTTTCCAGCTTCACATGAGCCAAAAGATATCCTCTTTAAAAAAAAAAAAAATCTTTGATTGTCCTGTGAAGGTAATTCCATTGAATACCATGATAAATTTCTAAAAACTGAAAACGCTGTAGTGTGACCCAGTTTATAAAATGATAGACTAGGAAATGTGAACTCTTAACTTTCTACAAATCTCATAATCTCTCTGTACATAGGTGATAATGGTGATTAATTTTTTTTTTTGTCCCTAGAATTTAAAATCCTATTGAATTCTTAGAAAGCAATTATAGAAAAACTGGTTTCAACTTCATAATTAAAGCTAAATTCCATTATTTATATAAGGCCAGAATTTTATTTTTTTAATCAGAAAAATACAGGATGTCCTCCCAGATGTCTACTCCTTACTCTTTCATGTAGAATTAATTCTGTGAGAATTTGCAAGAAAATCCACCACAGTCAAATCTAAATTGTCTGTGGGTGGATTATCCCAGTTGCAGATTAACTCTGGAGAGTCAGTTCAGGTCTAGCAACATATATTAGCTCCAGTTTGTTGATGTTTGTACTGCTTTTGAGACGAGTCTAAAAGCAATCTTGCTGGTTTCATGTGTCAAAAAGTCCGAATTAATGGGTCCTACTGGAGCAGAGTTGGCACTATACAGTTGAAATGTTGTTGTGTCCATATTGTCTAATTATATCATGGCCTGTTTTACTGCAGGGCTTCCTTGTCATCTCCCCTGCATCACTATGAGTTCACTCCCAGGCTCCAGTTCGGAGTGAGTAAGTCAGATTCCTTGGCAAGAGAGCTGGTATAGTATAGTAGCTTATTTAGGCTCCATGCACTACAATTGGATTTGGAAAGAAGTATGTAAGATTTAGGTCGCTCTGCACAATATCCAAACAGGCAATATTCCTTCAGAAACTCCAGAACTTGCTGAGGCTGTGCACTGCTCTGTGTGCAGGGCATCCTGGAAGGAGATCGACGGCCAGCAGTCATCGCGTTACCTGCCCTCCTGTGGGACTAATTCTGGCACATGCATAGAAACGAATTAATTGGTGATCAGACACCTCCATTAATAGACATCTTGCACTTTCTCCAGGCTTGAATGCTGGTAGCACTAATGTTAAGTAGCACGACAGCTGAGTGCTGCCAGCAACCAGTGCAACAGTGCTGATGAAAATTAAAACAAACGCCAGTTGTCTGACGTAAAGGATCAAAATGCAAACTGGATGTCCTGTTGCAGTTTGGCATAAAATGAGCTTGACCAACTCCTAAACTGCAGCATCACCGCAGGAGTCTCCAGCTCCATCTAGCTGGCTGGATGAGGAGGTACCAGCACACCCACCAGGGCTGTGAATGTGGGGCCTCTCAGAGTCCTTGGCCATGGAGGGAAGTGATGATCCAAGGGAGCAGCCGTTCTCAAGTGTCACACGACTACTTGCCGTTTTTCCAATATTCCTGTCACTGGTCTGTGGGAGATCCTCTGATCCTCTCCAGACAGGTTGGCTCTCCTGAGTGTCTTGGTCTGGATATACTTCTTTGAAGAAAAAGAGGAAGGGTGAAATACTGGACAGGGAAAACCAGTAAGGGATATTTGCTGTGCCACAGTGGGAGGACTGGCAGGCCAGAGACAGATACCTCCCAGCTGCACTGTACCCATACCTGAGGAGGAGAATCACCTATTTAATCAG
Source organism: Dromas ardeola (assembly GCA_013398915.1). Lineage (NCBI taxonomy): Eukaryota > Metazoa > Chordata > Aves > Charadriiformes > Dromadidae > Dromas > Dromas ardeola. The sequence continues at coordinate 558,605 of VYZM01018155.1, forward strand.
CAGATTCCTGTGCTCAACAAATGCCAATGAGAAATTAAACACACATGTTTAACAGCTTACATGCTGGGGAGAAAAAGAAAGAGGTGAATTGTACATTTGCCTTCAAGGATAAACTCTCTTCTGGAAAGCAAGCTTAAGTGAGGTTTTAGACATACTGATGTAAGGTTTTAGACATACTGATGGGCTCAAGAAAGGAGGAACAGGGAGAAGTTCTCTGACCTGTGTGACACAGGAGGTCAGACTGCATGATCTGACAGTCCCTTCTGGCCCTGGGCTCCATCCATCCATGAAACAGTCACCTTTTCATTTCAGTAACGTTTTAGTCAGTTAACTTAGCTCATTTAACAATATTTTCTTGGTACCTATGTGACTCACTGATAACGCATACTTGAGAAAGCATCCATTATTTGCAAAGCCTGGCTTTCTTTTTCATTTCAGCAGAATGTGGAGCTGAAAACAGATGATTGATGGCTTTTTCTGTTTATTTTCTAAAAGATGTCAAGCAGCATATTTACTGACTCGGCTTCTGCTGCAACTTGTTAGTTTGAGTACTGTAAACACATCTTAACAACCCTTAGTAATTGTGGGGAGAAAGACATCATGAATATAATGAAAACTGACAGCACTGATTTCCATTCCTGTGATTTTTTTACGCTTATAAAAGCAAGCACAGTAGTTTGCTCAGATGTTTTGGAGGTTCTAAAACTTCCAGGTAACAGTCTATTTGTACTCATATTTCAAATATCCTACTTGTTTGGTTAAAAAAAAGTTAATATTTAGTTCATTTTCTTTAAAGTTACTTCATGGCCCCTTGATTATACACACGTGTAAATGGTGGTTATCCATAACACATATTCACTAGACTTTGGAAAGAGAAAGGTTATTAATTACAGAGAAAAAAAGACGAGCTACTGTGGTAACTTACAGGTGGAAAAGGAAGCTTAAGGTGAAGCCTATGCGAAATATTGGGAAGTGTATACCATCCAACTGAAATTGCATGTATTTATTTATTCCGTGAACAAGTAAACGACAACAAAATTAGAGAGATTTGTCCAAGGATGCAGAGTGAGTGCAATTATCTGCCACCTTTTCTTATCAATAAATCTTACAGGAAAATAATGATTTTTAAAATATTATCGAAAGCTGTGTGAAGCATCAAGAGTAATTTGCATGTTTTTAGTAAATAGTTTTGGAGTAAACTAGTAAATACTAAAAAGCATGGGGAATTTCATGCAAACTTGAAACTGGAATTCATTAAGCCTAATCTGTCCCACATTTCTAGTCATTCGTGGCATGAAATGTCATTCATAAACTTGCCATACTCACCTCAAAGGGGAATTTACAGTTTTTGTCCTCTTTTTCCTCCTAAACACACTAATCCTTGTGAAGAAACTATTCCTGAACATTTGTCCCATAATAACCTAAATTCTTGCAATTTCTGGCTTAAATAATTTATGATGACTGATTTATTTTTATGCCAGCATCATCCCTGATCATAAGTAGGTCTTCTCCTTACCAAGTGTTCCCACACTGCCTGCGCAGGAGCACTTCTGATCCCCTCTTTCATCCTTCATTTTATTAGGCTTATTATGCCTTACAAGCAAACAAACAAACACACAAACAAAACCAGACTCTCCATTCAATGCCATTTCTGATTGAAAACCAGAATTCTTATCTTTTCAATGCCATTTCGGATCAAAATTCATCACTTCAACACAGGTGACCAGAACTGCATTTCCCCCGTGCCTTGCTCAATGGAACTAATACTTTCCTGAGAACATGTTTCTCTTCGTCATGATCTCGTCACAGTGCTTATGCAGGATAATCTTACCTTTAGCTAGTAAATCTATGGTCTTTCTCCTGCTGTCCCTACTGATAGTGATGTCCACTCAGTAGCCATTTTTAGGCTATCTTGAGCTTATTCCAGGTGTCGAATAAGTGAACTTGCTCCAATGCAAAAATGCAACATCAGATTCAATATAGTTATTAAAATTACTTTCTTACTAATTTAGAGGAACCCTCTCCAGGATGTAATTTCTGAATAGTTCACAGCTTATTTAGTTTCATTAGGAATGAATGCAATTATGAATGTTATTAATTATGCAATTATTTTGCTTACTTTTTTAGCGGTAAGGTCTATGAAGACCATGCTGAATTTGTAATAACATGAGTTGTTTATGCTGAAATGGGATGTGCCAGTCATACTCTGTATTATTACTGCTGGTTTCTTTCGAAGACTCATTAACATCAGTGATACTGGTACTGACGTATCGGCTGTATGAGTAGTACTTGCTGTGTCTTCAGGGAGGGGAGGACACTGACCACAAGAGGAAACACCAGTTTAAGTCCGGGACAAGCATAGAAACCACTGCTTAAGTCTGCATCTAATAGCGGCCTTTATACTATAACCTAAATAATAGGGGCTAGACCAATCCTTTCTAATTTCACTTAATATAATACATTAATATAGTTGTGGTTATATTCATGTGATTGTTCTATAGTATCAAATTTGCAAATTCAGTATAGTATTAATAACCATAATCTTGACATTATGAATGTGGTTTTGCGTCCTGGTGTGTGCTTTGTGCTTGGTCCATGTTCATACAATAACTCTTTCTTGAGTTAGATTGGGGGTTTGGAAATTATATTATTTCAACTTGTCTGCTTATGTGGTCTATTTTAATAAGATTTGAATTTTTTTTGGTTACTTCAGTAACTAATTTGCCTGCTTTGTTTTTTGCATGAAAATAATGTGGTTTTGTACTCATCTTTAAGTAGATGTTTGCTGGAGGTTGTAATCCAATGTTTCTTCAAAAATTGCATTAAAGCCATATATTTCAGTAAGGTACTATGCATCAGTGTGTTAGCGCTGAAGAACTGAACAAGGTCACCTGCTTTTAAGATGTCTGAAAAGTTGTTTTGACTTGCCAGAAATGTTAAGTGTTAAAAATATTTAGTGCATGCAATTCGATATTCTTACTGACACAAAGGAGATTATAGAAGTTTTTTTAATTAGTCTGCTAATGTTCTGTGTCACGATGAATGCATAAAGTGGGAAAGCAATGTCAGCAGAATTTTCTGCATACGAAGATGTGTGTTCGTGTGATTTGCTATGCAGGTGATCCATGAACACACACGGAAAATGAGAAAATAGGATTCCTGAGCCCCTCACTCACCTTCTGTTATCAGCTTCCTAAGTCCTCTGCAAACCTGGTTTATGTGATCATACTTTATATATGATTATATCGTACAACATCATTTCCATCCCACGGTTTACACTTAAGTACACGAGCTTTGTTAGGTAAATAAGCTCAGATAGCTATTAAAGTTATTCCTAATGATACAAATTACGTAGTTGGACAAATTACTTTCACTGATTAAACTACAACTGTAAAAAATGTCAGTTGGCCTCTTCCCTTATTTCAATGACTCTTCCTGGGCTGTAGTCCTATGAATTTTTTTTCATTGAAAACTAAACTGGGTTTAATTGCCCTGTAAGAATTTTAGTTACATTTGTTTTGCCTTCGTTGTTTGCTTTCTTTTTGAAGTCTGCTCTGTGGAATAAGTGGTGTTCATGTCATTTGTAACTTTTGCATTTGTCCTTCTTCTCTTTTGCGTGGAGTTTTTGGTAGGCTTATGTCAATTCTGTTATAACATCTTTATTTTATAGCGCTACTTTTCATTATGGTACTGAAAAGAATGCAGATTCACTCTTATTGCAGAACAGCAGGTAGAAAATTAGTTATTTGAATAATTAGTTATTGGAAATTAGTTATTTGATCTGTACTTTTCTTATTTTTAAATACACCTAAAATGTAGTGTCTTATTTAGATAAAACATTTGGAATTTTTGACTGCTGCAAAATGCATTAATCTTGCTGAAGACAATAATGAGTCATCTAGTGAGAACAGCATTGTACTGGTGGTACAATAACAAAAAAGGTCTCTAATGTCTGCTGTCTTTGTATGTTTGACCTTGAAGAGAATTAGAAATTGCTTGTTGCAGAAGTTGAGCATCTAATACATTGATGCACCTGTTAGTTCTCGCATATTAAATCAGATAATGTTTATAATGATCAGTGATTCTTTTGTGAATTAAATATTTTCTCTTTCTAGTGACCTGGACATGCAGCTGCATTTACTTTTATTGAAAGATTGTCCTTAACATGTGAAATTGCTTACACTTCAGAATATAGTAACTTTGCACCATTCCCATTCCTTTCTGACATCGTTTTCCCTTACTATTGAATCTTATTTCTAATGAAAGCAATTTTGGTTTGCATTTTATATTCAAATAGAGACCATGAACCAAGCAACACCTGCTAGAAAACTGGAAGAGGTTCTTCACCTTGCAGAACTCTGTATCGAAGTATTGCAGCAAAATGAAGAACATCATTCAGAGGTGAGGCCCTAACTGCATTTGCTGGAGAAAGTGGTTTGTTCCTAGATTTTTTTCTCCCCTGATGGGAAGCAATTCTGTCAAGAAACATTTTAGCTTTACTTTCTGACATATGTTTAAGGCAGTTCACATTTACAGAGGAATAAGAGACTTGAGGCTTATGAAAAGTGAAGTGAAATAAAACTCTACTTGAATTCGCTTGAATGAACTGTAGGTTTAGAAATGAAAATTAAAGAGCATAAAATAGAGAAAGCATCTTTGTGCTGGAGGTGGTGAAATGGTACGGAAAAGATTCATAGCCTTACGCAGTTGTTCCTTCCAACTTTTCACCTCATTCAAAATAGAAGGAAAATATAACCGAATGCTAGTTTTCATCATGCTGTATAGATCTTGGGTTTAACCTAAAAATAGTGATAAGTATAATAATCACATTCACACTGCTCCTCTGTTGGTTGGAAAAATACTGCTTTTAAACTTGCACTTTTTAAAATGGCATTATAAGGTAAAAGAAATAAAATAGAACCATTTCATGTTTCTTTCTCAAGTCTCTTGCTTCATGATACAGAAATCATAATATTTAGAATATTTAGAATTACAGGACCTTTCATATGAAGGAATTGCAAAACTAAACTTGACAGGGACACACAGTTGTATATATTATCAACATTTTATTAATAAATATACTTTTCTAAGGTTCAGGAAATTGTTTTTAAAATGTTCTTAAAAAACTCAATAAATGTTTTTGAGGAATATATGCAAAAGGATAAACATGATTTAGTATATATAGTTATAAATATGATCATTCAAAACAGCTGTTTTTATATCACACTATGGAACCTAGTTTTTAGCTTACATCTGTCATGTGTGAACTTGTTATGGATGTTTTATCTTATACTGAAGAAACAGCTGTTTCAATGATTTGAAATTAATTCCCTGGAGGTCCTGTTCTACACTACTGTTGCTACTGTGTTACTCTGTAATGATTACTTAATAAAATGTATATATTGTTGTCTTTGTCTTTTGAGGATGTGCATTACTGTAAGAATAGTGGAAAAGAACACAGAAGAAACAGATCAAATTATACTTTCTGTGCTGTTTACTTGCAGTCAGAAATGTGGTATTTTTCAGAAGGGTAAATATACTGCTTGTGCCTTCAGAAAAATCAATTCATCAGAAGTTTTCAATCTAACCTAAGACAGCTTGAAAAGAATAAAGATAATTTTAAGATTTCTTCCCCATTCCTTCATTCATGTAATAAATATGCAATTTTACTGAAATTTATAGAGCATGTAGAATTTCAGTATGAAAGATATATCTGAGAAATAGATAAAAAAATTATACATTCCCTGTGCAAAATGGAAGATTAAGTATGGTGATTTCACATCGTAATGTTAAGTAAATGTTGAATGTTTGATGGTGCAGTTGACAAAAAGGATCAGTAATCTCTAAAACACTGTATCACTTTTTTAATACTAGATTTTTTTTTTATTTTTTTTTTTAATTCATAACACTTCCAAATTTCTGGGATTCCCAAAGGGAAGAGAGGTATGTGATTCATGATGAACTAAGCGTTATTTTTCACTGTCTATAGCGTGGAACTCTGCATTGAATGTGTAGCATAAATTGTTCTGATGATTTCTGGTGTTGTATTGCAACATTTGTGTGTCTTTCTAGAATCAAAGAACTTCAGTCTTCCTTTAATCTGGTCAATGTTTTTGTTGTCTTAGAATGTGTGTCACCAATTGCTAATTGCCTTTAGCCTGTTTTCGTATTATCCATAATGACTGAACTACTGTCTTAGCTGTAGTATTTGTTTTTCTGTTCTTCTTCCTTGCTGCCTAAGCAATGATGGGTGGTTCTTGAGAGGGTCAGAATAATTTCTGTCTGGGTTCAAAGTGCCATTTGCAAAAGGGAAGAAGATGGAAAGAAAATGTGCTGGTGTTCTGGGTTTGGTTTTGCTTTGTTTGTTTTGAGTTTTTGGCAATATTTTCTGAAAAGAGTTTTGCTTGCCTAAAAGGGACACCTGCCAATGCGTGTACATTTTTTTTCTTCTTTCTTTATTTCTTTGCATTTAGTTATTTTCTAGGGTAAAGAGTCTGTTCCTTCAATGAGCTCCCATTTAAACAGGATTTGCTAATGAGAAACTTCTTCCAGTTTGAGGAAAAAGACTCCATTTCAAACTCTTGCCAAAATTTTTGAAGACTCATCTGTCCTTTTCAGTATGGTGCCAATCAGCATCCTTCACTCCTGACACTGCAACATGCAAAGTACTTTCCAGTAATAGCAGAGGATGCTCAGCATTTCTTTAAAACCTCTTGCCAATTCATCTTTTCTCCATTTGCCCCATGTCAAACAGAATTACAGGCAGTCATCAGAAAGTCCAGGATGGAAAAAAAAAAATACTTCTACACCACTTTTCAGAAGCTGTGTTTTCAGGCCTGAGTTCATATTTCTACATTACCTAGGACCTGTGTTTCATAAATGCAAGTGAGAATTGCTATGACTTTGTTTAAAGTTGTGGGAAATCAGTGCTCTTATAGTTCAAGCTACATATATCCCATGTTGGCAACTCAAAAATAGTCAAAACGAGATATTCAAAATGAGAGGCATAAGTTTGAAAGCAAAGACATTTTCTTATGTAGTATGTGTAGGTATTTCTCACTGTCAAATATCTTTGTTAACTCTGAACAAAACACTCTCAGCAGTGTGTGATATTCATCCTATTTCATAAGCTCACTTCACCTTCATCGTTAACTCCAGGATCATACAGCTCCCTCTGATTCAATACTCAGCTCCAATACTGACCTTCAAAGCTCAGATTTAAGTGACAGTAAAAAGATACAAGAGTTATATGTGAAGCAGTCTTTAATGTGGAGCTGGCTTTACTTGCTGACACACTATTTGTCACAGATTTCTTCTCTTCTTTTAAGCTAAGATTACCCAAGGATCTAAATTTTTGCCAAAGAAAGAAAACCGTGTATTCCAACATGTTGTTAGGTTACTGAAAATTAATATAGACATTACTAAATTTCTAAAGATGTATTTATAGCATTTGCGGAAGGAAAACTGGATGCCTTCCTCAGGAGAAGCCAACATCTTTTAGGCAAAAATAGGAATTAAAAAGCACTCTATAGCTATTAAAAAAAACCACTTAGACTTCAAGGAATAAAATTTCACATTAAAACCATACCTTCTGATTAACAAATGAGTGCAAAATGTATTCACAAGAGTTTATTTGAAAAATAAACTAATCTACTTATAGAATTGAATGAAATCAAAAGAAGCACATACAGTAATTTTTCAGTGATGAGGCCTTCATTCTTTTCTTTGCTCTCTCGTAAAAAGTGTTGCAGGGATTTATATTCTTTTCATTTTTTGTGTTACATTTTTTTTCTGATTATATCATCTTTCCCAGCATAATCTATTTGTTTTCTTTTTGATGCAAGGTGTTATAAAATATTTTCACATTTTTTACCTGGCCTGGTCATCCTCCCTAAATGAGATAGAACATGAAGTGAGATATCCAAATGTATTTTGCCATTGATACAACACATCTCTTTGCTTTATGACTCGTGTTTAGTAATTCTATTTTGTCGTGTTTGCAGGCATTCGCTTGGTGGCCAGAATTATTGGCTGAGCATGCAGAGAAGTTTTTGTCTCTCTATTCTGTTGATATGGATTCAGCGCTCGAGGCACAGCCGCAGGACTCCTGGGACAGCTTCCCACTTTTCCAGCTGCTGAATAACGCCCTCAGAAACGACAGTAAGATCTTAAGTTCTTTACTTATAGCGTGCATAAGATTTTTCAATGTGCCCACACCTTAGAAATGTGTTTCTATATACTATAATTCTCAAAATAAAAGTGACAGTGCCTGCGTTTATGTTAGATATCCTGGTGCTCCATTTCTTGGAAGTTGAGCAGATTCTCTCTATCCTTGCACCAGTTCAGTCCTTTTGCTGGTGATCCATTAACCATTCAGTATCACAAATTGCTCAGGTTTAAATCAATTATGTACAGGCAGCATAATATGTATTTAATATTTGATGTTTAATCTATACTGCTTAAATAAAACTGTAGCTAATATTTCCTTCTAAGCCTTCACGGAAACTACTTTCAGACTAGTTATATCTATAAAGGTATTTTAGGCTTCACGTGAATGTGGTAAGATACACACAATAAATCAGAGTGCTATTTTCACTTCTTGTATTGTTGTATCATTATTTGAGTGGGAGACCAAAATTTGAAATAGCCGTATTTTGCTTTTGTTTGTCTTTGAAGAGAGATTTTTTTTTTTTGATAACAGTTAAGTGATTTCCTAGGCATGTTTTATGTGAAAGTGATATTAATAATGGAAGTAAGGAAATAACTAGTGAAACCAAAGAAAATGGATTAGGTGTTATTTTAAAAGCATCACCTTATTTTGCAGACAGGTAATTTCTCCTAACATTTTAAGGCATCAAAAAGAAAAAAAAAATTGTGCTATATTTTATATATTTACTCATGTTCTATTTTTAAAAAATAAGAAAATTACCTACTGTTTTTGTAATTATTTTTGGAGATCCAAATGCTCTTTTTCTGCAATGATTCAAGTTATTCCAAAATTTAATTTTTTTCTTATAAATACAAGGAATCATTTTTAACTCTTCCTGGAAAATTCATTTCATTTCTGTGGATGTTCAATAACTTTTAAGAATTTTAGCTCCGGGTATGGAAACTGCTTGACTGAAAGAATGGAAAATAGTATTCAAGAGCTTTTCTCCAAGGTTACACATATTACAACTTATATTATTTATCATTGTATTATTGTTAACTTTAGCTGCCAAGTGTTTATTGAAATATATAGGTCATATCAGTATAGTACCTCTTGGCCACAGCACCATGTCATGAAATGGAGCAACTACTAAATGTACAATTCACTGTAACATGGTGGAGGACGAACTTCATGGAGGTGAAGGGGCAAATGGACAGGGCCACTGAACTGTAGCTGAATCTCAAACAGGGTAGTTGAAAGTCACTGTTACTGCACTGTTGGATGTGGTCTAGGGCAGAGTGAAAGAACATTAACATCCAGTCTTCGAGGTCTCTTTTCATGAATTATGTTTCCATACCCTGACATTTAGCAATACATGAAATGCCATATACCTGGTGATTTCTTTTTTCATATGTTATCCTTGTGAAAGAAAATGTATCTGCTGGTGTTTCATTTAGCTTGTTTTTAAGATATTCATTACTGTTTGGTCTAGATCCCTTGTTGGACAGACTGCAACTGCAGGAAAGTATTAGAATTGCTGTGCCGGTGGTGATTTAAGCTTGATTTAGAAGGCTGCTCAGAAGGGTGTAGGAATTGTTCAGTCTTGGGGCAGATCTCTTAAGAGTTAGACTCCTGCAAGGCAGGTTCTGCATTACTTGAAGTGGGTGTCTGATCATCTGAAATCCAGATGAAAAATCTGAAGCCTATATTCAGGTGCCTTTCCTACCCTCTTATATTTTCAGTTTAGGAATCACATCTCTAGTTGTGATGTTATGTGTGCTTAAAACAATTATTTGGTTCCGGAAAGCTGTGGAGGTATTTTACAGTAGTCTTACAAGAAGGATTTGTGGCACCTGTTTTAACTGCATTATTGTCATTTGTGTTCCTTTGCGCTTTGGTTCCAGCCTGAGAGAAGTGATAGAAACAAACAAGGGTTGTCCTCACGTGCAAAGAGGTTGCTGGTAGGCTACTGATTTTTCTTTCCTTAAAAGATTAAATGGATAATAATGCCAAATGATTAAAACAGCCGTAGGAAAGATATTTTATGAAAATTTTCGTATCAAAGCAATTATTAGCAAGCTTGTAAAACCTTAACTGAAGGATAAGAAATGACTGCTGTATGAAATGTTACACCTGTATACCAATTTCGGTAATTCCCTAATGGTAATAGATATAGTAAATGACAGTTTCTGGCAAGTGAAAGCCATATGGAAAATTATACACTTTTTTTCGCCAGAACTATTGGAAAGCAACCATGGAAATTAGTCACCTTTTAATCGGTGGATATGTTAGCAAGTGGCAAGTGACCATTCTACCAAGAGCTGATTCCCAAGTGGAACATACCTCAGTGCTTATTCTTTAATTAACAGCCTTTTCACCTTGCAAGTGCATTAAAGCCATGAGAAAGAGCTCCCCATGCTTATATAATCAATTTTACAGTCTTCCAAAATGAAAGAAATAATTCTGGCTTTACCCTAAGTTAAAACCTTTTCCTGAAAACTATCACCTTCATAAAGATATAAAAAAAAAAAAAAAAAACTAAAAAGGGAAAAACTGGAATGTGGTCTCATGAGGATAAAAAGGCTAGTGTTAATAATTAACAAGGAGAGTGAAGTGGAGTAAATTAGCCATAATAGAGCCCACAGTGACTGGCAAAGTCACCTCTCATTATCAAAAAACTCATTAGGAAATGAAGAGGTGGAAATCCCACTGGGTTATTCTCACTCTCTGGCTATATCAGAGATTACTTTTCAGATTTCTTTCAAATGAAGAACTGTTAGGTCACCATATTGCATATTAGGTTAATCTTCACTGAAATTTGGAGGACTGACACCTGCGTGTTATTCTATCTCAAGAGCTTTAAATGAGCTCTAAATCTTCAATGCAGGAGTCAGTTTTCATATAAACCTGACATGAGCGAACTCCTAACAATAAAGAAACAATCTAACTTTTACAGCATTAAAGAAAACCTACATGTAAGACTATTTTTATAACTATGTCACTACAATATAATATTAGAAAGACTGCGAGATAATGAAAATGCATTATCTTTACTATTCAAATTATATCAAATGTGTTATTTTACATAGTATACAAAGTACTGGACAAGATTCAAGCCAAATACTTCAAAGCCAATACTCATTTAACAATGAGACAAAAATGCATCTTCCAGCACAGCGTATAACGTTTCATGAAGGGGGAAGGAAGAGGGAGTCCTGACTGCAGCTTCACATTTCTATTATGAAGGACTCCGTTTTGAGTCACTTTAAGCTTCTCCATTTTTTTCTGACCTTATTCCGCAACAATTAAGAGTTCATCAGTGGGTTCATCAGTAACTGCTTACCTGTTGTGTTAAGTCTGACTGACAAACTACTTAAAAAAATGGATGGAACAGTATGATCTTCCTATCCTCGAAAATATTTCAGTTTTTCTGACAAGAGCTAACAAATAACAAAAAGTGATTTAAAAAATTATATTTACTGTAGAGATAAGTAATAGATTGTAGATAAATTTCTTGTGGTTTTACAAAATGTAAAGGTTTGAAAAAAAAAATTTTAGCTGTTTTTATATTACACATTTTAATGATCTCCAAAGTTTCTATTGTTTCAATTATAACTGTGTGAAGCTTTGCAGATAGTACAGAGATAATAGTACCCAATATGTCTCTATGGCAGTGAAATTATTTTTTCCAGAATTGGGTATTCATAGAGGGAATAACGACGTGGTTGCCCCAGGACTGTATCTTATTTTCTGTAACGACCATGTTACTTTTTGTCCACAAAGCCTATAAATTACGTTATGAATTGCTCGAGAGCAATTCACTTTCTGTAGTTGCGTAGTTATTCAGATGAATCAGGTTTTCAGTGCCTCAAAACAGGCATTTATTAATTCCCATTCATTTAAGACGGTGTCAGAGTGGCATGTGCCTAGTTACATAAAGTGTCTATATATTTGGCTGTTAGAGGTTTTTCAATTGTTTATTCAATATTCTGCTCCTTTCCTTACCAAGTTTTCTTTCCAAGTGCCACTTGCTGACACGATGTACTGTGCTGTTGCTCGGCATTATTGCATTACTACATTGGCATGAATCAAAATTAGTATTATGAAGTTAACTCTTAATTTTCCATCGAATACTACTCAGTGTACCTGCTTTAACTCAACCATGTTACACCTGTAGACTGTCTGATGAAGCTGACCTAGAAAAAACAGCGTGTTGAGTCTTAGCCTCTTGAAAGCCATTGCCATTGTCATGGCTATTGATTTCAAACAGGAATTCTCTGATAAGTTTTTTTCTCACTGTTGCTATTGTTAGTAGCGGAGTGGCAAACACCGAAGACAGCATCACCTTCCTGCTCTGTTACAGCCTGCGTACCACTTGTGTACTACAATCTATTTATAACATCATAGCCCCCATCTTAAACCACAGGGAGGAGACAGAAAACAATTTGGATTTAAGGTAATGAGGGCAAAGTTTATAACCACACATAAAGATACCTTTCATCAAACCTTACACTTCTTATTAATTGTAGTGGGAATCTTTTCTTAGATCAGGGACTTAGAAATAGGAGCTGCTTTGAAATCATAACTTGCCTTCAATTTAGAGCTGCGTGTTTTGCTTACTGATACTGCGAGCTAACTCAAGCTGGTAATTGCTTACCAGAATATCCAAAAACCTTTTTGACTGAATGGGCATTTTAGGCACAAGAAAATTGTGCAATAAGTTGTCACTCTGCCTTGTAAAGATGAAGTTCTTTGCAGTTTCATTGCCAAAGTTCTGGCAGGGGGGGAATTTTTTTACTTCTAATAAATTTTCAGCTTACTTCCATATAGAGTATTTCTAAAATTCACTTTTAAAGTATGTCTTGTATGTAAAAATACACAATTTGTATATAAGCTGAGGGACTTGCAATTTTCACCACAGTTTAAGTAACTGATTAATAAATGCTCTGTGGAGTCAGAATGTAATATGAACAGGAAATGAATGGAAATGTAAGCTCTCTTTTTTCAGGTTGTTAATGGTTTTCAACTTCTACAAATAGAATATGGAGCCCCAAGGAAATTTCCTTCTTGAAATTTACTGGTTTTATTTTGAATTTTAAAATACGCTAGGAAATCCAAGTGGTGCCTTCCCAAGAATCCTATGGACAGCAGGATAATTATAGACTGTCTAACAAAGTGCAAATTTTGTCAGTGGAAAAAAGACTCCTGTTAACCTGTGTCATTCTTCCTTTCCTTTGATTCTCCGGAAGCTCTTGAGGATAGCGTAACACGCTGACTCCAGGATAACTCCTAAGCTGTGCCTATCGAAGTAAAAGCGAAGCAAGCCCCACAGCTTCTGATGTACACAAGCACAGTGGATTCTTTTCCTGCTATTAGAAGAGAAACATCATTCCAGTGCTGCCTTACTAGACTAATTTTCATCTCTGGTCTTTTCTTGTCATATTTTAATGGATTCCAGTTACCTAGTATGTAAAAGTGAAGTATGTGAAAGTTGTAAAACTTTCATCTTCAACTTCAGTCTTTCAAGAATTTTTCATCTGGGGATCTCTTTCTGTTCCTGCAATCATTTTCCGTGAATATTGTCTGTGCATTAGCTTGCCCTGGCATAGGCTTTCATTTTGTTGTTGTTTGTGTGAATATGAGATGGCTCATATGAAGAGGGTGTGGGGTGTCTATATTGACAAGACAATGGAGAATTAAGCTACATAGCTTTGAAGACAAGTGGTAGTTGAGGGATTTGAAGTGTGGCATTTCCTCAAGGATCTCTTGTTTCCCATCTGCTTTGATGCACAGGTGGTACCTTTTGGCAAGATCAATTCTAATCATAAGGTAGAGTCTGCTGATGATACTCAGCTATATCGCTTACCCCTGCGCTCCGAGTTCTTTCCCTGCCCTGCAGTAATCCTTGACAGAGATATCCAGATGGGTAAATCAGGGCTGCCATGTCCTCAGCCCTGGGAAAACAGAATGTTCACCGAGTTGTTGATCCGAGACAGCACTCTCTTGTGTGTGTCCACGTACGGAGGGATCTCTGGGGACCTTTAGTCATGTTAAGAGTCTTGGCATCATTTTGGAAAGTTTCACTTCTCTGCAAAGACTGCTGTCAGGATGTTAGGAAAATTATTTAGCTTGTTAAGTTGAACAGCTTTTATTGCCTGTGACTTCTTTAAATTTCATTCTGACTTCAGAATAACAAAGAGTTGCCCTCCTGCCCATGAGGCTTTATTACTGTAATTCCCAGAGTAGGGCTTGTAGCAGAGCATTTCTGCGGTGTGCTCAGAAAACAGTAAACTACAAGCTCATCCCTTCAAGTAACTGTGATTGCCTGATTAATGCCAGTCCTGCACTGATTCGCTATAGCAGCAATATTGACTTAATTGACACAGTTGTATTCTTCGTGCTGTTTTTAAGCTCAAAAGTTACCTTGAAAAATCAGCCTAATATGTAGCTTGATACCAGCCACCTTTTGTTTCTCAAAGGCAAAGTTCATCAGCTGTTTACTGTGAAATCTTTGTGTTAACATTCAAATCCTTCTCAGTTATTATTGCTGGTCACAGATGCTGCAGTTTTAAGATACATAAATACAGAAAAAATAACACTGTTTTGAGTGCCTGATATACAAATAATTATGCCAGAACTATCTAGTTAACAGTAGTTCTATGAGCAGTGTAAATAATGGAGCATGTTTGTAATGGACTCATAGGTACTCTCAAGGGTGGATTCTCAAGTGTTTAATAAGAGATGAGTCTATGCTGCCTTTTTCTCAGTGGAAACCCTAATAATCTCTGCCTGCTACTTAGCTGCCTGTTTTCATGAAACTTCGTATATCTGAGATTTCCAGCCCAGTGTGTTGATGGTTGAAATTGGCTAAAAGTTTCAATATTCTTAGCAAAAAAGAGGCAGGTGGGCAAAAACAGAGAGATCACATCAGTCTTGTCTCCTTAGGTAAAAGTGCTTGATATATAATCTCACATTACTCTCCGAGGATGTTTTCAAGAAAATAGTTCTTGGCTTCAGATCATTGTATTCAAGAAGAAAAAAAAAAATTAATTATTGTCCAGACATGCAGCAACAAAGGCACTTCCTTGCAAGACAAGTAGCAATAGGGAGCTGAAACAAGTTCATGGTAGACATCATTCAGGAATGGAAGGCAAAGGAGTTCCTGGAAGTTACAGAAATTATTTTTATATATTGTACATGGAGTTGTACTAGTACTGGAGTGAGAGGGGATTGTAATGTTATGAGATGGTTTCCAGTCTTTTCTTCTTAGGAAGAGGAGAAAACCTCCTGAAAATGTGGTCGTGATACCCATCCAAATGAAAAGAGAATCCTGGATGCAGGAATAGGTAGGAGGACAAACCAACAAGACAATTTACAACATCAGAATGCTTGTGGGAGAAAAGGAGGGCTACCAAAGTCAGGAAGATGTCTGTCTCTGGCTCAGCTTGCCTGTATGATTTCCATGTACAGATAGAAATAATCTTATAGGTTCTAAAAACAGTGCTGGATTAATGGGTGAACACAGACACATTCAAAGCATGAAATTGGTATATTCTGTTGGTGGGACAGGACATTAGTCCACTAAGAGTTAGGATTCACTAGAGAACGTTTCAAAGAGTATCAGGGCAAACAGTGGTAGTGGCAAGCGTATTTTCAGGTTTTAATACATCTTTAGTTTGCATTGCGTAGAGAGTTTTTCATGCAGTAAATCCCATCTGTAAAGCAGCTAATTTTCTACTTTTCTTACTTTTTTTTTACTTTTCTTGAATAATATGCTTCATGCTTATATATACACCCACCAGTTAACTCCATTTCTTTCAAAATCAAGAGAACACCTCTAGGTGTGTTGTCAGCTTTCCTAAGCACTTAAGGCAACTAGTTTTCAGGACTTCCTTTAAATAGTTATAAAACTACACTTGCTGTAAAGTTGGAGATAATCACACTGGAGAATGAGCAAACTTCCGAAAGGGAAGTGTACAGTTAGCATCCTTTAAAATTTTGTGAGACAGTTGGGAGGGCAGAGGAGAGGCAGGTGTGGCTGCTGGGGCTGAGTTTCACATGAGCACAGACTGGCTGGGAGGTACTTTTTTTCGTGGGGCTCTAGGTGCAGTTTGTGCACATGTCAGGGTGGGAAAAGCCAGGATTCTGGTGGTGAGCTCTGGCCTTCGAGATTTTTATGTATGGACATGCATAGGCATACCAAGACATGTTTTCTATTCAAGAGCTCATTGAATGTCCTGTGTAGCTGTAGGCAGTGATTCAGGACTTTGCCAGCTCCTGAGGACACCGAGCAGATGGGTAAACTGCTCTTATTTCCCCAAACACTCATATGTCGCATATTGCCTTTTTCCATTAAGCAATCTGGAGGAAATGCTGTATAGCTCTATGTTTTTGCACACAGCCTAGTGAGGCTGGAATGTTTTACTGTAACCTTTGTTCTTACCATAAGGAGAATAAAAATAATTGAATGACATTCAAATACTGTTTGTTTGGTTTGTTTTTTTGTTCTGTCTTGGTGTCTAAGTGTTGAACGAAATTGCTAAGGCTTAGATTCAGCAAAGTATATTATTAATGTTAAGAAGATGCAAAAGTGTTCTGAGTCAACAAAGAACTTCAGTATGTGCCTAGTTTTCATTACAGTGACAGTTTAAAATGTACCGCAGTGTCCTCGCAGAGCACTTCCTTTGTCTTTTATGAACACAAGCTGGTTCTTGTTCTTAAAATGCTTTTGTGTACTAAAACATTTTAAGACATACTTTCTCCTATAGAAAAATAAAATAGGGAAAGGCCTGACATTTTTTTATTTGTGTTCTGTTTGTTTTTAAAGCATTTTTGTGCAATGGAAAGTTTCACAAGCACTTGCAAGAAATTTTTGTTCCCATGGTCATCCGCTACATCGATCTCATGGA
Organism: Dromas ardeola; assembly: GCA_013398915.1. Classification (NCBI taxonomy): domain Eukaryota; kingdom Metazoa; phylum Chordata; class Aves; order Charadriiformes; family Dromadidae; genus Dromas; species Dromas ardeola. The sequence goes on from VYZM01018155.1 coordinate 575,663, forward strand.
ATCATCAATTGCCCAGTCCATTCACAGAGGTCTTGAACAAGAGTCATGGCAACCTGTCAAGTAAGTGCTTTCTACAAGATCTGAACAAAGCACCTGCCTATAGCTTTCTGTCTAATCAGGTGTTCTCCCCCGCTGTCCTCTAAATATTCTATTTTTTATTGTATTCCTACATTGTTTATTTCTTCACAGGAGCATCACCAACAGTCTTCCTAATGTAGCTCTTCCAAAAGTTCCAAGTTTGCCTCTTAATCTTCCACAAATACCTAGCTTTACTACACCAACCTGGATGACTTCTTTGTATGACTCCACGTGTGTATTCTTCAATAACCTTCTGACTGTATGTCAGCTCTGCATGGCCTTGCTAGTGTTCTGTGCAGCTGTATTTGGATTGCATGGTGTTTATCATCTCTTAGTTAAAAATTATTGTTTCTTGGGAGTGAGCCAAGCATGGACTGTTAGTGAGTTGCGCTTTCTAGTGCATTAAAATGTAGCGGTCTTAAACCTGATAACTTAAAAAATCAACTCGGCAAAGGTCTGTCGTAGTATGAGTGGTGTTTAATACCCTAAGCAACCTAATGACTCTTCTGAATTAATGAATAGTGGGGAACCTTTTGGATAATTGGTTTTAGATCGTGGTTTTATGAAGTGAGGCAGCCCATCATATTTTTGCATGGGTTTGATTAACTCATCGTATATTGGTTCTGAAAATCATTGATTGCAAATATTGTCATTAGATTAAATATCCATGTTGCAGGGAAACAGTAAAAGGTTAATAAGTGAACAGAATAGAAGTACATCCGTTTCTTTGTCTGTTTGAAAAAATATGTATTTCTTTTTGATTTCTCCCCAACACTTCAGTGCTTCTTTCTCAAAAAAAAGAAATAGAGCAGACATGCACTGTTCTGTGGGAATATTCCTATATTTACAGGCCAGATTTCTGTGTGAGGACGCATTCATATACATCAGATAAAGGCTCAACGAGAACGTTATTTTAGCTAAAATTATATTAAGAAATGATGAATGTGAAAGACTTCAAAAAACACATGTTCAAGATGCAAAGCTTGATAATACGATTTGAAGCCAAGTACTGTCTTTTCAAGTTTTATGGTGGAGTTAAACACTCCTAACACGTACTCAGATCCATTACTGAATGAGTTGATAGTTTGTGCTCTGACAAACTTCTGGCACTTGAGTATTATGATTGTTGTTCTGCTGCTGATTCCCCTAAAAGTTGACAAAATTCCTCTTAATCCTTGGCTTTGGTACCTTTTGTATACATAGTAACGCCAGGTTTCTCCTGATGTGCCTATGCAAGTCATTTCAGCTTTCAGTACAAACTAGTTGGTCTTCTGCTACTCCTTTCTGTTATTCCCATGTTTTCTGTTACTATTTTTTTAATGAAGCTTTCAGAGTTAAGAGTTGTTATAATCTCAGGTGCAGTCTTCTTACAGTCTGTATTACAGCAGCCCCATCCAGTAAAAATATCTTGTAGGTATTAAAATTTGTGTATTTTGAACATTGAATTTATAATTAATATATAATAAATATGGATTATGGTTGGAGGATTATAGTGGTGGATCTTTCCTAAATGAAGGTTTTGGTGTAGCAAGAAACTCCTAGACTGTATTGTCAAAAAATGTGCAAGTATAGTAAAATTGGCTCATCCCCCTTGCACATCTCGTATTAAGGTTCATGGTGTGTATGGCAAAGTATGCATGACAATCCTAAACTAATAAGTGAGGTTTTCAAAGCATTCAGTGAACACTGAGGTTGACGTGAGCTGTAAGCACTTGCCAGGAGTAGCTGTCACTCTGCTGCTTCTCAAGAGAAGTGGGGACGAGCAGTGTCCCCGCTGCGATGTGACCTCAGTAAGGCCAGTATCCCCTTTCAGCCGCCCCCCACAGCATTCAAGAAGAGCTCTGCCGAGGTGCTGGCTCCGTTGTAGGCACTTCTTCACGTTCTTTTTCCCTAAACATAGAGCTTTGAAGTTGTATTTTATAAAATGTGCATAAATTAACATTCAAGATTGCAGGTAGTATTAAGGTACCTTTGTAATACTGTGGAATTCAGGTAGTATTTTAGGAATCAGCTAACCTATGTCCTACTGAAAAGCCAAGTAACTTCTCAAAATGGCCATCTATTGTATTTGGATCCAAAAATAAAAACAAAGGCACTGCAAGCCATTTATTCTTCCTCCCAAGCTGAGGAGTTTCCTCTTTCCTGCTGGTTACGGTATCACAGCTTCCGCGGAGGAAGTGGTTTACTTTCACTATTACATAAAAGAAAGGAGGAACATTTTATTTCCCCCATTGCTCCCATCCCATCCTTTTCAAGAAGAACAAAGCTTCCTTTTTCTAGTTAAATTCTCCAGTGGGGAGTAACCAAGCTCCAGTACTTGTTAAGCAAAACCCAGTGTTTCCTGTCAGTTTTCCTGTCAGTTTTGCTGTGATGAACACCCACCTTAAATGGACTAGAGTGACATGTTGCATTGTGCATAGAGTCAGCGGAGGCACCTAAATTCAGGACCCCCGGCCCTCCTTTGTCAGACATCACGGGTGGCTTCTTCTCTCCACTGACTCCCCCGGGTCCTCTCCCAGTCCGTTCTGCTCCCTCATCCCGGCCACACAGCTGATGCTTTGGGAAGAAGCGGACTACGTATGTCACTGTGTTGTGCTGGACTTCTCTCTTTCTCTTTGAAAGCGGTGATTTTGGCCAATTAATCATGATCAATTTGAATTACACAATGAAGAACCTATGGGGAAAAAGAATGAGAAAAAGCAGTCTGTGAGCCGACTGAGTTATAGTTAAATATTTACCAACAACGCCAAGACCTGCGTCTATTTCTTCTGCAATCAGAAGAGATTTCATATCCTCCAAACTTTACTAATGTTCATGTTCATGCTCTTACGTTCACGTTTAAGTCCATTCATATTCAACAGAGTTGTTATGTGCCTACCTAAGAACTATTGCTGAAGAGAAAGAGGTGAAAATGTATTCACAGTTAGGCATTTCTTTGTGTGCTTTATTGATGAAAACAGATTTTCCCCTCTTTCATGTAAAAGTTGCTGCAATTCTTTTGAACGTTACTAGAGAAGATTGTTTATATTTTTTAATTAACTGTAGCTTTTTTTATTCCTTGATCATATATTTTGGAGCAGTAAATGTATGCTGCTTATAACAGCACTTAGGAAGATCGTTACCTCATTTTCAGTTGTTTTGGCTTAACCTTTTATTATTGGCATTGCAAAGGGAGATATGAAAAGGGAAAAGTGTTATGAGCAGTAGTCTGTTTTTCTTGATTAGTCTCAGGAGAGGACAACTCAGAGGACACCTTGGCTAGACATGCACAGCACTGTGGATTACTGTTCCATTTGGCTGAAGACAACATCCTTAAGGAGCAAAAAAGTCTGAACGTTCTGTAAAAGCTTCTTATCAGCCAGAATGAGGGGGTTTTTTTCCTTACTTATTCGTTAATTCAAATGTACTATTTTAAATTGCATTTTTGTTACATTTCATATTTTAAATTTAATTTCTCTACCTCTTCTGAACCTGGCTTTTAAGTTAGATTTGTGGGTGATTTTAAATGTTTATGGTTTGATTTATATTTTTTTATTTTCAGTGCAGACATGACATAGATTCACTGACCAAAAATATTATAGATACAGACCTGAGGTTGTCTGTTGCTATCTGGTGCCGGTCTAGAACATCAGGTTTAGTAAAACTCAAGGCTGGGGCAACATGGAATAAGATACATGCTTGCAAGAGAATAGTCCTGTCTTGTCTTCCAGCCAGAAGAGGTAGCATCAAAGGAAATGTGTCAACTATATTTTTCCAGCTGTGGCTCAGCTATAATGAGTGACAAGGGGGACCACCTGGAGCAGTCGCGATGCTCTGATTGTGATATGGAGGAATCTGGCCTGAATGTGTATGAGCTCTCATGCTGGACCTCTCTGTGTGTCTGTTCATGCTGAATAAGTCAGGAGGCGACATTTCAGTGCTGTTTTAGAGGGATTGCATCTGTAGTGCCACATATGTTCCTGCTGTAGTGCTTGCCTACAGTAAAGTGGAAGGAGGCCATGGTTTGTGTTTTTAATCACACAGTCATAGAATAGTTTGGGTTGGAAGGGAACTTTAAAGGTCATCTAGTCCAACTTCTCCTGCAATAAGCAGGGACATCTTCAACTAGATCAGGTTGCTCAGAGCCCCAGCCAGCCAGACCTTGAATGTTTCCAGGGATGGGGCCTCCACCATGTCTCTGGGCAACCTGTGCCAGGGTTTCACCACCCTCATTGTAAAAAATTCTTCCTTATATCTAGTCTAAATCTACCCTCTTTCAGTTTAAAGCCATTACCCCTTGCCCTATCGCAACAGGCCCTGCTAAAAAGTTTGTCCCCATCTTTCTTATAGGCCCCGTTTAAGTACTGGAAGGCTGCAATAAGGTCTCCCCAGAGCCTTCTCTTCTCCAGGCTGAACAACCCCAACTCCCTCAGCCTGTCCTCATTAGAAAAGGGGCTCCATCCCTCCGTTCATTTTTGTGACCCTCCTCTGGACCTGCTCCAGCAGGTCCATGTATTTCCTGTGCTGAGGGCTCCAGAGCTGGACACCGTACTCCAGGTGAGGTCTCATGAGAGCGGAGTAGAGGGGCAGAATCACGTCCCTTGACCCGCTGGCCA
>VYZM01018155.1:581327-635887 GCA_013398915.1 Dromas ardeola
TGCAAGAGAATAGTCCTGTCTTGTCTTCCAGCCAGAAGAGGTAGCATCAAAGGAAATGTGTCAACTATATTTTTCCAGCTGTGGCTCAGCTATAATGAGTGACAAGGGGGACCACCTGGAGCAGTCGCGATGCTCTGATTGTGATATGGAGGAATCTGGCCTGAATGTGTATGAGCTCTCATGCTGGACCTCTCTGTGTGTCTGTTCATGCTGAATAAGTCAGGAGGCGACATTTCAGTGCTGTTTTAGAGGGATTGCATCTGTAGTGCCACATATGTTCCTGCTGTAGTGCTTGCCTACAGTAAAGTGGAAGGAGGCCATGGTTTGTGTTTTTAATCACACAGTCATAGAATAGTTTGGGTTGGAAGGGAACTTTAAAGGTCATCTAGTCCAACTTCTCCTGCAATAAGCAGGGACATCTTCAACTAGATCAGGTTGCTCAGAGCCCCAGCCAGCCAGACCTTGAATGTTTCCAGGGATGGGGCCTCCACCATGTCTCTGGGCAACCTGTGCCAGGGTTTCACCACCCTCATTGTAAAAAATTCTTCCTTATATCTAGTCTAAATCTACCCTCTTTCAGTTTAAAGCCATTACCCCTTGCCCTATCGCAACAGGCCCTGCTAAAAAGTTTGTCCCCATCTTTCTTATAGGCCCCGTTTAAGTACTGGAAGGCTGCAATAAGGTCTCCCCAGAGCCTTCTCTTCTCCAGGCTGAACAACCCCAACTCCCTCAGCCTGTCCTCATTAGAAAAGGGGCTCCATCCCTCCGTTCATTTTTGTGACCCTCCTCTGGACCTGCTCCAGCAGGTCCATGTATTTCCTGTGCTGAGGGCTCCAGAGCTGGACACCGTACTCCAGGTGAGGTCTCATGAGAGCGGAGTAGAGGGGCAGAATCACGTCCCTTGACCCGCTGGCCATGCTTCTTTTGATGCAGCCCAGGATACAGTTGGCCACCTGGGCTGCGAGAGCACATTGTCAGCTCATGTCCAGCTTTTCATCCACAGTACCCCCAAGTCCCTCTCGGCAGGGCTGCTTTCAATCCTTTCATGCCCCAGCCTGTACTGATACTGGGGGTTGCCCTGACCCAGGTGCAGGTGCAGGACCCTGCACGTGGCCTTGTTGAACCTCATGAGGTTCACATGGGCCCGTGTCCTTCTGAATGGCATCCTCTCCCTCAGGCATGTCAACCACACCCGGTGGTTGGTGGATACCATAGCTGTGCTCCTGCTGAGAGGGTGATGAACAGCGATTGAACTCACCTCTTGGGATGGTGGGGTGACTACGCCCTTCCTGCACTCCCATCCGTGCCAACTGCTGTGCCAACTGCCACACCAGGCCCTGGCTGATGCCCCATGCTCTGTTGGCCACGCTCCTGGTCACTCGCCCTCCCCAGGCTGCTTTTTATAGACATGGAGGTGGTCACAGTTGCTCTGGCCATGCCCCAGCCTCCTCAGCACCTCCCACGAGAGCTGCCGGTTCCTGGCTGGGCTCTCCGCTGCCCTGGCATATCCTCACCTCAGGATAACCCTTTGTGCGCCAAGATCTGCCACTGCGGGTCAAGCTGGCTCTGGAGCAGCTCCCCTTGGTGACTGACAGCTAGTTTCCATTACACCATGTTTAAATCTCCCACCATTTCTCTGGCAATGCCCAGGCCTCATCAGCGTGGATGAGTATTTAAAAGTACTGATGGAATAGTGAAATAGGACTGATGGAATAGTGAAATTTAGATGATCTACTTTCTGTAGAATAGGGTTTTTTGAATATAGCCAGTTCCTATTTAGCATCCAGGAAGTCAAATGTATATTGTGGGCCAAATGTCTTTTCTTCCAAAAATACTAACATACAGGAAGAAAAAAGAATCAAGAAACATGCTTTGGTTGCTTGATCCTCAGGTTGCCTCAATCTTGAAGAAGTAGGGGGAACAGTGAGGTAACTCTGTCCCTAGTATCTTTGAGTTCTGCTCCATCCTTCACCCTCATCTGCTCATGGAAAATAGAGAGATGGGGTAAGTGCCATTGACTGTAACTTGAAAATCCTTTTCTGTTGAAGAAATTCTCAGTTGATTTTCTGAGCACTGAATATACATCTTGAGATGGCATAAAGGAAGTAAAGCTGGAGCTCAGAAGTTGGAGAATCACAAAGCACACAGAGCTGGTGCCCTGTTTTGTAAACAGTCACCACAAAACGCTCATGGGTAGTAACTCAGGAATAACCTTGAAAAAGGATAAATGCAGTAATTTATAAAATCACCATCATTGCCCTTGGTAAATTCTACAAAAAATGGAACCCATCTGTATTTAAATCTTGTGGTTGATTGAGAATGTCCTTACATATTTAATATTTCTTCTATATTTTCATATCTCAAGCTACCCTATGGAGTTAGACATCTAGGCGAGAAAGCCATATTCTGTGTCTACCGTGGAGCCATGTGTGTGCTGATCTTGCAGCCAGTGTGTGTCATTAGTGGACTGTTTGACTAATTGCTACTGCTTAGGTAACTGGGAAGCCTGGTGGGAAGGTACCTCTCCAGCTGTCAGTGGATAAGTGAATTGCTTAGGAGGCTGTATGCAGCTCTTAAGTTTAATATTTGCAGGGTCTTGGAGAAACATTATGTCTTGGACCTTTTTTTGCAGTGTTCAGTATGATGAAATGCATAAAGCCATAAAATAATGTAGATTAAAATAGATGATGCCTTGAGATGCCTCATTCAATCTCCCAGTCAAAGTGTGATCAAATACAAAGTTAAGTTGCTGTTAAAGAAAGAAAGAAAAATTATATTTGCCTCTTTTAATCATTGGAAACCTTCTCTTACTGCCATGATCTGATTAAAAAGAGTGGACAACTAGATGGTACCTTTTGCACAGCAAAACCGTGGAGTTTGTGCTTAATTTCAAAAGTATAGATAACTGTATTGAATATAGTTGTTTAAAAAAGAGTACCAGTGCAGTTTCCTGGTAGAGCAATATTATTCCATTCATTTGATTGAAGTAGCTTTACCATACATCTTCAAATAAAAACTGTTCAATGACCAAGAGCATCCCCCGTCCCTTTGCCAAAAAAGGGTTCTGCCATTATGGATGTAGATTCAAATGCGTTGGTGGTTTGATTTGAATGCAGGAATTCCTCCTGCTGCCAGGAGGAGGTAAAAACTAAGTTTGGCTCTTCGTGTTACACTTTGTGAAGTGACATAGCCAGCTCCTAGTAGGGAAAGCAAATCTATAGGTGGTACAACCACTTCAGGGTGTTGAGGTACGTGCTGACAATTAATACCATTTCTAATGCTTTTACTGAATAAGGACCAGAAAAAATCCTAAAATCCAAATAAAACCGGTATCTGGTACAAATAGCAGTAAAAAGTTGATTGATATCACAGTTTTCTGCAGCATTTAACAAACAAATTAGACGATTCTGTCTGGAGGTGTGAACTAGGAAAAAATAGTTGCTGTTGTAGAAGTTGATTTTTCTTCCCCATCTTACTAGTGTAATATGTTAGTTAAATTCAAATATCGTTGGACGATGCTGAATAAAACATTGAAGAATCGGACCTCAAAATGATATGAAAAGAGAATGAATGAATTAGTGTTTCTCACAGAATGAATTAGTGTTTCATGAACCTGTGTCTCTTGTTACATTTATTATAATTGTGAAACTTTATTTGGTAGTATAATGAAACCAAATTAAGTGGCTACCAGGGAGTGAACGTGCATAAGAATACATTGATGTTATTGAGAGCACATTAGTCCTCCTGAGTCCTAAAGAATTTCATTTGGAATTCCATTAGGCAAAAAAGAAAAAAATATGGAAGAATAAAATATGGTTATATTGTGTAATCTGATGATGAAAAACGGTGGTTCTGTTTCTTGAGAAAGTATGTTTTGTTGTCTAGAAAAAATGTGTTCTTATCAACTGTAATACACATACTGAGATTGTCCCCATTTCTGTCCCTATGTAATTTTTCTTCTTTTACCCCAGTTATCTCAAAAATTGACAAAGTCACTTTTGAATTAAATATTGTGTATAACATAGCATCTACAGCTTCACTCACTGCCAGTACACAGGAGATGTAATGAAATCTTCAGTATTTGGTTATCATGTAGCTTGAGAAACAGTCCATCAGGATTATAAACTTTGTAAGGAGTGTTGGTTTTGTTGTTTTTATTTCTTAATTAAATTTAGCGGTGTATAAAAGTGCTTCCTATTCAGGTCTAACCTTAACAGGTAACGTCCCTGTGCAAGTTGTAATCTTAGCAGTCCCATTGGCCTTCTTCCCGTTTCTGATGTTTTCTTTCAGGAGCGTGTTACAATGTAAAATTAACAATTACTGCCACTGTAAGTGGGAGAAATATGCATGATATCAAAAAGGCCTGCCTGAAACTGTGGGATATCCTCCTATGCATAGTGAAGACATCAAAGCATGCACCGTTTAAAATCAAAGCCAACGTCAGGGTTGGTTGGTCAGAGCCAACCTTTCCCTTAGGCAGACACCACTGCTCCCAGCCTGCCACCCACTGCCCAGCCCTTGCCGCCCCCTTTGCCTGGCCCGGCAGCCCCGTTCGCCACTGAGGTAGCATTGCAGAAGACAGCCATGGCTCTTAAGTCATGGTAGCCTTAAGGCTGCGGCAGCAGGGGGGCAGCTGGGTGGGTTTGGAAGGTGGTGGCGTGCTGTGAGACCGAAGCAGCGTTCCTCCTGCATCTGTGCTGCCTTTTCAGAGCCCTAACATGAGCTGTGCTTTGCTTCACTTCACCGCCCCCTGTCTCGGTTAACCTGGTGTGAACTGGTGGTGATGCTACTGTCTGAGGGGTGCATTAGATGGTCAGATATTAGAGGTCCTTTGTCTGTTTTTTTCTTATGACCCTGCCCTGTCCTGAGCACACTCAGCACTCGCTGACTTCTTCTGTGAGAGATGGGGTCACTTAACACTTTGATATTTATGTTCTTTTGTCATGAAGCAGAAGAAAGAAAATGGCAGTAGTGACATATTTAAACTATTTAAAACTATTTCGATCTGAATTGGGACTGTCAGACAGAGTTTTTGTTGCTTGTGTCACTTGACGTCCTGGAATGCCATGCTGAGTAGCATTATGGCTCCTTAAACAGTAACCCAGGCATTGCAGTACAACGCATCGTGAAAGTGTAATTAATCCACAATGACAGTGGAAGTGTAACTGTGGTTACTGCTAAGATCAGCATTAAATTGTTGTGTCTTATCAGAAGCAAATCCCTTTAAATATAACATTCAGTTCAGGGTGGAAGAACTTTAAAATCACATGGAGAATCTGAGACTACGTAGAGCTATATTAATCCCCTGCTTGTTTGTGCACAAATTTCTTTAAATAGTTCTCCTTCTCTTTTTTCTACCGGGACCTGACGTTATTCCCTCAGTTAGAATTAATGAGTTTTTATCAAGGGACTATTTGTCTGGTTGTCTCTTTTACAATATTACTGCAAGCATCCTCATTTCTTTGGTAGGCTTATCTACCAGAGTTATGAAGGCAAGAAAACATAGATGTAAAGTTGTCACTGTTTTGAAAAGGTCCTTACTAATTAATAATGCCTTTACCTTTTATTTTTCCTCTCTTGATCTGAAATACGACCTACTTCATTTTCCATGTTCCCCATCATCCCATCTGCCTCCCTAGCCTGTCATATTTCTCAGCTAACAGATGGGAAAACTTTACTTTTTTCACCCTAATGAGAATTATTTTAAATTCTCCATTACCATTTTTACATTCTTGGAATAAGAGTATCTGTGCTATGAGATACAGTGAAGTGAAGTGAAGGAGGAAGATGGTGTGATAAGGAAATCTTACTACTTTAGATAATTCTGTGGCAACTGGGATAGACATCGATACATTTATCTTCTGTTTCTTGGGGGCTTTGTTTTGTTTTGTTTCTTATAGAAATGGCTCAGCTACATCAGAAGATCTTTTTTGGAAACTGGATGCTCTGCAGATGTTTGTTTTTGATCTTCACTGGCCAGAACCAGAATTTGCCCATCATTTAGAGCAGAGACTTAAACTCATGGCCACTGACATGATAGAAGCCTGCGTTAAAAGGTACAGTTGAAATGATCAATTAAATATTGGGAGACATTTGAAAATTAACATAGGAACGGACATACTGGCTCGCAGAGGTACATCTGTACCAAAATCCTGTTTCCTGCCATGGTCAGCAGCAGATGAATAGGGAAAGGTCATAGGAATCAGGGCAACTGTAAAGAGATCATGACTTGTGTGTATTTCCCAGCATCTGGCAGTCGGCAATTTGGCAACATCTAGGAATTACCAAAAAGAATTTCTACCTATGTTGTCCCTTGGAAGTCAATAAACCACATCTCTTCTATTCCATATTTGTGTCAAATATTAACAAATCTCAGAATTCTACTAAAAGAAATCTTTTTTCTTTTTGTACGTTTCTCTTTTCCATTACTATATTATTCTTTATTTTCAGTTAATAATATTACTTAATTTGTCATTACCTTAGAGTACTGTCACTAAGACATATATTGCAAACTAAAGTGTATACAGCATTTCTGCATTTATACAATAAGTAAAAGAAGGCTATCTGTAAGTCATCCAACTGAAACTAAGTTTCATATCACTAAGCTTCTGGAAATTATAGAAAATATAGTGTTGTTTTATTCTTGAGTTTTATCTTATAATTAGGGGTATATTCTTTTAAATGAAGCATAGGTGATCTAAAAAGATCTCTGCCATAGCTTTCAGTACATATAATTAAGTTTAGAAGAAATATCTGTATGTCTAGAAAATTGACAGGGATCTCCTCTTAGGTGCTTTAGAAGCCGTGATCCCACATACAGAGAAATCTTAGTCTGGACATATAAAAATACTGATTTTAAAAAAAAAAAAAAATACATAGAAGAATGGGAAAAAAATAAAGAAAGCTTGTAGACAAATTAATAGTGTCAATCAGAAAATATACAACATTGATAGGGAAGGCTAAAGAAACAGAGAACCTTGAAGATCCAGTAAGGTTAAACCTGATAACATAATATTTTATTATTTTCTGTTAAAAATGTTAGGAAGAAGGAGAACCTCAGGTTTAGTATATGAACCTATTGCTAGAGCTACAGTGATGAAATCATGGTAAAAAAGACAGAAGCATTTCATGTTTATATTTGATAGTGGAAGGAGGATGATATAGTGAGTGGGATAAAAGTTTAAGCTGTGTAGCAAAGGAAGATATGAGGCAATATCTACTAAAATTAAAGTCATGTAAGCTTACATCCATTTGTTCTAAAGAATTTGGCATAGAAGCTCAGTCAACTACAAATATCAACAAATCTTAGAAAAATGGTGAAATCTCAAAGGACTGGAAGACTATCAGTGTAATCTTAGTCTTAAAAACTATAAAAGGAGTAGCATTGAGATGCAGTAATATATTCATTATATTGACTTCGAGCCTGGAAAAAGATGAAAAAAATCTTTACACTGGGACTCTTACCAACAGGACTAAAATACAAATATGTATATAATTAGTACTAATTAGAATAATTTATTAAAAAATGAATGTCTTTGAATTCATCTTATACCTTTTAAAGATTATTACCGATTAATGTGGGAAAGGCAATTGTGTTAATATAAATGGGTTTTTCCTAGGCAATAAATCTAATGCCACATGTTGTCATTATCTAGAACTTTGCACCATACAGATAAGACTGTGTGGATTTTAATGGCACACACAAAATATGTTAAAAATGTCTCACCAGCAGGATCACAAGCAGAAGCTGAGAACAGAATTATTAACACAGAGGCATTGCAAAAAGAATTCCTTATGGATCGGGTTTTGGCCTGTCATACCAATCCTGATATCTTCGCTGCTTGCTTTTCTAGAGAATAAGAAGATTCTGGTGGCAGGAAGGTTTAATTAATATTACGGAATGATCCTATTATCAATACATCAAATGTATTAATATTTTAGAGTTAATACAAAACATACTAGTGTTAATACACTATGTTTTAGTGTGGTCAAAGATACTATACATCAGGTAACAAAATAAATAAATTATATCCATAGGATGGACTGTATTAGACAGTAGCAACTCAGAAAAGAATGATAGAAATATTCTATTATAGCTTTTATTGTGATACTAATATAATCTATGAGACATTAAAATGGAAATAGGATGCTTCTCTTCCCATCTTTTTAAAATATTGTGTCAATTTTTGGTACTCACATCTAAAAATAAGGTTGGAAATAAAACACTACTTTTGTATTTGTGTATTCTGAATTATTATAGTTTATTTCAGTGACATTACTCCTTATTTACACTGGTGTGAGAAGAAAATAGGTTTTTTGTATTATATATCTCCTAATACATCTTACTTTTCAATATAAATATTAATATTTGCTTAATAAAAAACCTTCTTTTCTTCAATAAAATTCTCTTTTCTATTAAAGCCAGAAGAGGATTTTTTAAATTATATTTCTTAAAAGCAAATATTTGGTATGATAAACTGCATTTTAACATAGAAGTGCTGGAAAACGTGGGGTATTTTCATTGCTTTAAATTGTTTTTAGTTATCATACAAGGAAGCATATTGTTATCTAGTAGGCAAGAAGGTAGTACTTTTGTTATTCAACTGAATTAGCTGAAGTAACGCCGAACCTTGAGATTACCACCAATGCAATTGTTTATTATTGAATGGGTGGATATTCTGCACTTACAGAATTTTATTTCAAAGATGTTCTCATGTGCATGTACGTTGTTACGCCAACATGTTTAGTAAGGTTTATACATTTGTACACTGGTTGTTCAGAATTATCAGAGAGACTCATATTATGAATTGTTTTTATAAACAGAACAAGAATTGCATTTGAACTCAAGCTGCAAAAGACAAACAAATCAACGGACTTGCGTATCCCCTCTTCTCTGTGTACAATGTTCAATGTCTTAGTTGATGCTAAGAAACAGACGGCTAAACTCTGCATTCTGGATGGGGGACAAGAGGTAAGTGGAATTTTGTATGTTTAATTAGTATGTTCGGTTAATCTGAAACATCTCACACCACAGAGGGTCCTTAGTAGATTAATTTCAAAGTAGCTGAAATGGGTCACGTAGCTCTGTTTGTACAGGAGCATGCACAGACTGCTCCCTAGAAGCATCATGCAAGACACAACCCCTCTTCTTCCACCAGAGAAGACACAGAGTGCTGCTGTAATTTATTTGCTTTGACCTGTGAGTCTGTTGAGCATTCAGAGGATTTCTTGACTCACAGCCCCGCCAGGAATTTCTCTTGGGTTGCAGCAGAGAAACAGCCCACTTCAGGATTCTTTTGTATTAGTAAAATAGAACCAAAAACATTGTCCTTTGCAGCCAGGTTTTAAACGAGTAAGGTTTGTTTTTGAATGGCTCATATACCCGTCATTCATGCCTGCATACATGCTGAAAATAGAGGAAAGAAATAATCAGGTAATTTAATGGGATTTTTTATTTGGTCTCCAAGGACAGGGGCCATTTTTGCAGTAGCCTACTGCCAGGATGTAGATACTCCACAACGGAGCACTGATGTGCCTTTAAATGATATTTAGACTTCACTGACTACTGTCCTTCCCGTGTTGTCACTCTCGGCAGGAATAATCTGTGAAGTGAAAACAGGCATACTACATAGACTGGTGAGATCACCAGAATAAAATTAAAGCTGTTCTTGCTGTCCTAATGCATTAGCAGTGTAATTTTGTTTGCTTTTGTTTTGGACAGAGAGTAAAAACATCTGTCAGAATTTGGCAACAATAAAAGTATGTCTGCTTTGGGCATTTTCATAGTTACATTATTTGGCCGTATTGTTTCTGTTGATTTTTCCATTTCTGTACTGTGTTCTTCATTTTATTAATTCATCTTTTTAAGTTAGCGTATTTGATGTAACTGTCTTTTTTTTTTTTCCAATTCAATGAGACATTCATCATTTTCCTGTTCTACCCTGTCATCTTTATTTTTCCTTTTGGTTTTCCATGACATGAACCAGTTTGCTAGTCAATGGGTAAGTGTCTTTTCATTGTTTTTTAACTTACATTTTTTCTTTGGTTATTAACAGCCACTTTTTATTTTAAATGGTAATATTGCTTTTCTTGTTAATCTGTTAGCCTAGCTGTTGGAATTCCTTTACAGCCTGACCCTGCTACAGACTGATCATCAGCTTCTCAATTCTTCTTTCTTTGTTCATCCTCTTAAGGTGGTTCCAGATGAATTCTTCACTCTTCTGCTTTTCAGACCCAGTGTCCTGTCTTACCCGGTCGCAAAGTTATGGACTCTTTCACCTCTCAGTGAGGCAAAAGAGTAATAAACAACTTGTTTCAGGCTCATCAGAAGTAAATGACAACCAGCAACTCTTTGCCTTAGACTGATGCTGCCATTTCATCTTTTACTTACTGTCAGAGCAGTAACCTGCAAATACACACATGCACACCCTTCTCTGGGGACAGACAATACCAGTACCTCCATAAAGACGTGCAGACAAATGTTATCGCCTCATTCTTCACAGTCACACCGTTCCTCTCATCTGCTTTGGAAGATACCTCCTGCATTGTCAGCCAGTCCCCCTCAGAGCCAAAGTTGGGCATTCACAGTTACCTTTTGGATGACAGACACTCACCAGATTCTCTTCTGAAATCTTCCCATTCTCTAGATTTTCAAGCTCTATCATACACTCTCCACAACACCAAAACAGAAATACATCCCTTGTTCCCTACCAGGTCTTCCTGTGCTTCTTTTCAGTGCAAAAGTTTGATAATTTAGCATACCTGTGATGAAATGCAGACTTCTTTCAAAGTTCCCAAGTTAATCTTCTTTCCAATTCATCTAATAAACCAAAAGAACCCCAAATTTTTCACATATCAGAAATTATCAGATAATGTGGAAATCTCCTTCTTTCTCATAAACTTTGAATTATTGTCTATCAGTTTCTTCCACTCCCAAGGCTCTTTTCGAAGAATAAGAAGAAAACGGCTTTTCAGTTGCTTGTAGCTGATATCATAGTTGTTTGAAATGCTTCAAGATTTGTTGGGTGAGATGCTTCTGGAGTCTGCCCATCTGTCAAAGCAGACAGGAGAGCATCTCATAACATAAACAGTTGCATCTCTGACTCCTCTATAGGAGCTCTGGCATTTCAAATAACTCCTGCTTGCCACTCGGTCTTGAAACTTTTTCCATATTACCTCTCCCTTGTCCTCTTTCATCTTCATTTTAGTCTCAAGCATGGTCTGCTATGCCCGTCAAGAAGAATATTCCATAAGGCCGGAGTTAAAATTTTTTTAAAGGGTTGTTCATTCACCTAAAACTCAACACTGAATATCTATCTGACAGTTTCTAGAACTTATTCTGCAAGTGATGGAAGGTGTTATTTAATTAGATGGTTAGACTCAAACATCTCCTTGAATACAGCATGTTCTTTTCATTCCCTATATAGAGCTATAAGCAGTTGTATATCTTGTTCAAGTAGAGTCAGGTGCTGAAGTTTTCACCCTGAGTTGTCAGATAGGAGGGAATTCTTACTTATCATGTAATTAGGGCATTCTGGTCATGGTTAGCAATCGTAGCACCTTGAGTTTAGAGTTTAAATTTGAGTCCCCTGGTTTTCCTATGTTACTTCATGCACTGCTCACCAGTCTCCCAAATGTCTTCCAGTTAAGTCTACACTCATAAAGAGTGGCTAAGTCTGCCATTCAGGAGGGCTCCCTTCCCTCTTTAGATATCTTCTTGAAGCTCGAGAGAAGCACAGCATGATTTGGTTACAGGCATGATCAGTACATTGTGTTTAAAGAGAGCTCGGCTGACTGGATGCCTTTGGCATTGGCTGGCAGTTGCCTTAGGAGGGTTTGAGAAGCAGCTCCAGGGGAGAATTACCTTATCTAAGACTAACTGTTGGTGCCCGCAGCCTGCTTCATGGACAACCAGAGTGGCAATTCGTGGACTACAGGGGAAAGGTACAGCAAGACAGCTAAGTAACATACCAGTTGCTGCTATTTCTCAACAATTGCCTGTCGGGCTTCTTAGTTTCAGTGTTTGTAATCTTGGGTAGCTGTACAGTGAACAGCGTCCCGCTTCTTTCTTTCCTGAACCAGAAGTCAACAGGTGCTACTCGTTTACAGTCCATGGATCCCAAGCCAAATGAATAGCAGCAGTAAGGGAAGCCTTTTCTGTACACAACATTCAATCCAGAGATTCTTTGGACCTTGTTATATGTGATAAACGGTTTAAAACTTATGAACTTAGAACTTTGTGATCTAGATGCTGCAGTATTCTGCCAACATTCACCGTTTTTGAGTATGATAGATAAGAATCACGGAGGAAATATTCCTAGAGGCAAAAATCAAATAGAAAATATTTCTGGGGCCACTTAGGTTGACAAATCATCAGATCCGAGCAGGTTCTTAGATCTGAGCCACAGCTTATTTGTTGTTTTGTGTAACTGGGTAGCATGAACAGAGTAAATGCCAATGGACTATTCTGTTGAGTGCTTCATAGCGGAATGTATATAGAAACTATTTTAGTTGTTTCAGAATCCTGGCCTCCCAGTGCCCTATTGTGCTTACAAAAAAAGAGAGACTTACTTTTCAATTTGGGGAAAAATGAGTGCCATTTCAGTGGAATGTGCCACAGCCAGTACTGTGTATATCTACAAAAAAATTTAGGGAAAAGTGGGCTTTAATTTGATGAACTTTGTTTCTGAAGTTGTTTTGGTTCATAAAATTAAAGGAGGAGACTTATTTAACTGCATAAGTAGTAGAGGATTATAGCCGATTTGATAATAAAAGTGCAAAGACAATTTAATGTATATGTAATATTGTTACATGTTGGCAGTAGCAGTTTCAGTTCAGATGATCCTGTGTGATTTGTTTTCACAGCCATCTAACCTTAAAAGAAACAAAGGAAAGCTAGCTTGAAAATCTTTTAAACAAAACCAAACACAAAAATTTCTTAGTAGTTAAACAAGCCACCTCCAGTATTGGGTCACAGTGAAGTAGAATAGAAAAGAAAACTGAATATATTGTAGAATCGAGCAAGTTACAGTTCTCAGCTCATCATCACAGGATTTAGGAACAAACTCCTCTGTTCCCCAAAAGCACAAGTGTCAAAAGGCACTAAAATACTTTGTCTCCTTCCAAATGCTACTAGAGGCAGAGAGCCACATCTGGAAGACCAACTGCGTTGTCCTCAAAAGACAGTCCTATTTGGTTACATCCCATAACACGCTATGCCACTAAGCATAGTTTTCACCTTGTACCTCCTACAGTTGAAGCTGTATTTCATATTTTACTGGGAGTTAGTCTAGGGCAGCTGGAAAGGCAGAGCCCCCTTCAGGGGCTTTAGGATGATGCTGAAAGACTCTACAACGTGCATTCAAATAATGTAGCTGTAGGAGCTGACTTCGCTAGATTCAGGCTCCACGTGGATTGTGATCACGTCAGCCAGGAGAGGAATGTAAAGGCAAAATGATCCGTAAACATGTTTGGAAAAAGGTTGAGGATTTGTCTGCTCTTACTGAGCAATCTTGGCAGAAGTGGAAAAGCTGCCATCCTACAGGTGCTGATTTCAGGATGGTGCATACAGCCTTGTCAGCTCATATGATTTTATCATGAATTCTACAACATTTGCCATCTTCTTAAAGCCTTAAAGCCTTAAAGGAGTCAAATAATCCTCCACGAGGATCTGAAGTTTTGTTTTGTCGGGGGTGCTTCTTTTGGTGGAAGTTGGCATTGGGGAGGAGTGGGTTAAAAACTTATGATCTCATAGTTTGCAAAATAAATCTTGAAAAAAAGGAAATGAAATTCAGGTTACAAACATTCAAAAATTATTTCTAAACAAATGTCATTATTTTGGAAGCTTGTTGTGATTTTTGAATAATTTGATTTAGTTCTTGTTTTTCTTGGTCACACAGTGAAGTTACTGATTATATGCTTTCCCACAAAATTATATTTGCCTTACTGTGAGGGGAAAAAAAAATAAAAGAAAAAAAGCAAAAATATAGGAACTGATCTTAGAATATGAATAGGCCCATCAATTTAATGTGCTGTGGAGATAAAGTTGCAGACACTTTATGGGAGGCACTACTGTGATCTTTCACGGATCATAGGAATATGTATAGTTTAGTCATGCATTATGGGATAATAATCATTTATTGTTTTCAGAGAGAAAGAAACCATTGCCTTCTGAACACTGTACGCAACAGATGTCAGATGGTTTGGGGTGATTTAAGTCCTTAGCAGATCAAGAGAATATTACATTGGTCAAGACATTGATATGATTAGAATAAAATATATCTGAAACTATGGAAAATTCTTTGATGTATTTCTAATACATTCTTTCACTTCCAAGATGTCTGGTGATGTTTGTCTGAAACATGTATTCACATTTTCCAAGTGGTTTTAAACTTTAAAACAATTAAAATCAAAAATTAACACGCTTGGAGTTGCTACCTTGAAAAGATACATGCGTGTGGACAAACATCTCATAGTTTTATCCTCTCTTAATTTAAATGCAAGTTCGGTAGGTGCGCTTGTTAGAAAAAAATTCCTAAATATATTAAGCAGATCAGATTTAGTGTTTTGGTTTGTATGGCAACTCTGAGACAGATGAAAAATAGCCTTTAAAAACTTACAACTCTGAAAACTATTCAGCTGGCAGCTGCTAAGTTAGGCTAATGTTTATACTGACCTCAGTACTTTTACTCCGAGCATTATGCTGTTAGCTGTTCCAAGTAGCCTTGAACTATGAAGATAGGGTTAGTCTTTACAAGTCACATTTTCTGTGAAGTGGCTACTGGGGACAATCTTTGCTGTCAGATAAATGTTTCTAAAGGAAGAATTACTGTTTAAATTGATGTGCCTCCTTGACAGAATGGGATCCCTAGTTCCTGTTAATTTCAGGAGGGAACTCTGTAGTATTATCTAAAAAGTCTTTCAGATTTATTTTAAAAGCATTTACTTAAAGGCACCTTATGAAAAAGCGAAAGAAAAAGGCTATGGAGAATGAAGTCTGTTTTATTATGCCTTTTATGGCCTATTAATTTGTTACCATCTATTCTGCTTTGTTGATGAAATTTTAATTTTGCCCTTGCTTGAGCATATTGTAAGATTTGTATGAACCGCAGCTCACTGTGCTAACAGAAAGGCTCTTTTAGGATGAACAATTGGAGCTCATTTTATTTCTAGAGGACATTTAAAATAACTTATGAATGAGAGTTGTCAGACATGAAATGCTGTATTAATTAAATCTTATTCTAGTCTTTTTGCTTCTCCAGCTAAACCAACCCTTTAGAAAAAAAATACATGGCCACCTTAATTATATAGGAGAAGACAAAAAGTATCCTTCACATTCCTTCGCCTGAATAAGAATAAGAACTCAATTCATCTAAATAATAACCCCATTAGCTGCTTAACTCAACAGTGTACATGGGAAAATTTTCAACACAGAATGTAAGAAAGTGTTGATTGGGTGGATCGTTTTCAAGGGTTTGTTCTTCTGATGTTCAAAATGATAATTTTAAGTAAATCTGATCTGGCAGGGTTATCAGCTTTGTACCATTTATGACTTATGACAAAAGTGTGTGTTCATATACATGCTAATGCTTCTTTATCTTTTGAAATACAGCAACAATACCATTCAAAAATAGATGACTTGATTGAAGAAACTGTTAAAGAAATTATTTCACTTCTTGTTTCAAAGGTAAAACTATTTAGATTTTAATTTATAGCAAAGCTGAAAATGTATCTCTAATTATTGAACTTTTGAAATGTCTTTAAATATCACAGTTTTTTTATAGAGAGTGAGACTGGGGGGAGGGACCACAGCATGATTTGTAAAAAATAGTCATGGAAATAATATTGAATTTACAAAATTAAATTTTATAACCCATCAGGTAAACAATTTCTGTGCAACCTGCTGATCAGATAAGTTTCTCTTCTGTATTTCTGTTAAAGATAAGAACTGCTAGCAGCTAGTAGAACTGGCAGGACTTGATTATGTCAATGTTATCTTAACTAATACATGTTTTATTTTTTGTTTAATTTTTCACATGAAAACATTCTTCCTATCGCTAAGTAGTGTTTAAATTTTATATTTAGAGATGGGCGACATCCAGAGTGTCGGTATGATTTTTTAATGAGATTTTGTTCCACAAACCATTTGATTGAAAAATATTTTATAAGTTGTTATTTCTTGAAATTGACTCTGTAGGATTTTATATTTAAAAAGAAAGTATGTTTTGACATGATATAGGGACTTGGAGAATAAGTGAAGAAAACTTAAACAATGTCTTGTGTTACTGTAGCACTGCTACTCCAGTAAAAATCTTAAGTGCTTGATATAAAAGAAAGGCCTTCAGTCCCTAATAGTTTGAAGGTCATAGCAAATAATGACAGAAAAGAAAGATTTTGTAAGAAGTTTTGTTATCTATGCATTGTAAACTACTCAGAAATACCTGATTTTCAAAGTAAGAGAAAGAAGCCATACATTTACAATTTGTCAGTTTGTGACAAAAAATAAGACTCTGGTCATATTTTCATCATTCCTTCGTTTTCACTTGTCACAGCTTCCTGGCAGGGGGTGGGGGGAGCAGGAATCTCCTTTCGGATTGACACGCACTATGTTTCCATGGGAGTTGAAGAGGAAGGCTTTGTAGAATTGTAGAAGTTTAGGCAAAATATTTCCACTTACTGATAAATGTGTAGAAACCACACATTTTTTTCTCTCCACTAAAGTTTTGATGTAAACTTAACTATAAATGGTTCAACTCGACAGTTTTGGGTTTTACTTGCCGCCTGTCATCACTCCGAACTAACCTGTCAGTTTATGTTTTTAGTGTTATTGAAGAGAAAGAGAAAGAAAGGGGAATTTAATCAGGGCAAATCATGCTACTAAAAGTTAAACATTTTTATTATTTTTTTTAATATCTGAGATTATAGAAGAAGGAAGAAAATGGTCATATTGCTCCTGGATGTATGTACAAGAAATTCTAGAGACAACTGCTGTCAATACAGAGGGATTTGCATTGTTAGTTATCACATGTACTATTACCAGAGGTTGAAATCTCCAAACAAAATCTGGAAGCAAATATTCTGTGTCACTGGCTGATCATTAAAAGCTTAACCAGTCTCTCCTCACTTGAGATGTGAAATGCCAATGACATCCTGATTGCTTCTGTTTCAAGGCAGAAAGCCTCTGGGGGTACAGAGGAAGGCTGATGCTTCACTGTTGGTTTTGGCCAGGAAAAATGCACGTCCATGTGCGTGATATCCATTTGTGTTCACCTTTTCCATCTAATATATTTTCATTATTTTTTAGCCTTTACCTCTGTATTATTTCCTTTGCATTCCAGTGGAATAAGTGTTTCAATCATTGTTTTTAGCTGCAAGTCATCTATGAAAATGAAAAGAGTACTTTCACTTCAGTGAGACTTTACTTGGTAAAGATTATACTGTGCATTTTGTACGCAAGACTTACCAAGCTAAAGCATTTAACATATCGCAGGAATAGCACAAAACAGTGAAACAAAGCACAGTGTGTCTCAGGGTAACCAATCTGAGAATGTGAGGTATATGCAGAAATGCTCTTAGGGCTTCACACGTCCGTACGCTGAGATCTCAGAAAACAGGTTTCCAGCTTCATAACTAAGCCTTTCGTTTAAATGGACATCCTTGACACTGCAGTGTTTTGCTTTCTGTTCTTTTGTGTCCCACTCATACTGGAACTGTTTGTTGGCACTGTGGGCACCACGTTGTTTATGAGAACAGCCACTTCCATAGCGGATCTTTGCACAGTAAGATTGAACACCCTTCTGCAGAAGAAATCCTTGCCAGTCAGATAAAATGAGTTAAAGTATGACAGCAGCTTCTCACAGGCATGCAACGGCAAAGCAGAAGGCTGGTATTTGGTCTAATAAAAGGACTGCAATTATATTGTGCAGGGGGTGCAGAAACAACTGCCACTCTCTCTCGTGATGTGGTTTTATTCCTTGATCAGCACCTACATACTGGTGTCTTAATTAATCACTGTAAATATGACAGGTTAGATTGATAAATGACAAATGTAGGTTTGCACTTGCTCCTGCTCCTTGAACTGTTAAGAGCAGGGCTTATTGTAAAGTGATGATCTCAGTTCCTCTGGAGGTGACACTGTTGTGACACTGTTACAGTGCCCATTAACAGCATGCCAGATGGAATTTTGTTCTGTCCTCACACTCATAAAATGATATTCGTGGTTGTGGGAATGACTGTGTTGGGAGCAAGGGATGACTTTTAAAACAATCTTTATATAAAATGGAAAGCAATTCACATGTGTAAAATAAATGTGCACGAATACAACGGCCGACATATTTTATGTTACGTACCATTAATTACTTGAGCAACATAACATCACAGAGGGATTTGAGAAGGGGATTTGTTTGCTTTAAGGCTAATTTGAAGGAGTTGAAACATTAAGGCTATAATTAATGCAATTAATAAGACATTTTTTTAGTCAGAAATACATTTTGGCAAAAACGCCTTTTCACGCCACTTGCTGAGGAGTCACACTCCTCAGAGAATCAGAGGCAAAAGTACGGGGGAGAGGAACAACACCACACCAGAGCTGTGGGGCATACACTTTCTTGCCCCTTCTTGGCCATGGAGTAGCAGTTCAACAGCACACGCTGTTGAGAGAAAACTGTAGTGCTATTACACCCGTGGGTGAAATCAGAGCTGGGTTTCTATTCAATAGCAAAAATAAGAGAAACATGATCTCGAGATCACTACCTTTAACAATTGTGCTCCATCATCTTTGAAGCTGTGATCTTAGAAACTGTGGTCCTAGAAAATAATGTGTGTTTTCTTCCCAAAATACGTGCTGGGTACACACACTCCTATCATTAACCATGTGTTCTAGAGGCAGCAAAGTGAGTTGGGTAGCAGGCCCATCTCAGGAGAATTTTTGGGTTGGGTTTCTATTTCTGCAGTGGTTCAACAATTTCCGTTAGTTTGATGGGTAAGTGAAGCTGCAAAGAGAATGTTATTTTTGATTTCAGCACTTTGTGACATGGAGAAGGTGATCAAATTTACAGTTTGCATTGCCCTGCCAAACATCAAAAATCTGAGGAAGAAAAACTCAGATTCTGATTCCAAATATTTACTTCGCATATTGTGCATTTAGATTTTTCTCTGTGCTTTTCCTCCAGGTTGTTTCAGTGTTAGAAGGTGTGCTGTCTAAATTGTCAAGATACGATGAAGGCACTTTCTTCTCATCATTAGTTTCATTCACTGTAAGTGTTTGGATTCACAATGGTTCTGTTCTTCTTCGTTCTGTGCATAATTCTGTAATCGTGCACAATCTATAGTCATAAGCACTTACTGTGTATTATTTTATTTTTAATTTTCTAAAGGTGAAAGCAGCTGCAAAGTATGTTGACGTTCCTGTAAGTACAACCCTTTTAAGTTTTTTTTTTCTAGTGTTCATAATAATTCAAAAAATAGGGGGTTTGTTAGCTTACATTTTTTATTGTTGACATTTTGCTTTCCTACAGAGATTCATTATAGCTTTACACAGAGTATTTAAACAGCCACTACAACCCTCAGAGGGCATTTCATTTCCCTCTAAGCAACGAGTAACTCTCAAAGCAGAGCTTAGAAAGGTTATTCTCAATGCACTTTTTCAGTTGTGGAAGAGTGAGGATTCTAACTTAGATATTCTTTTGTAGAGGTCTTTCTATCATTTGGCTAAATTGTTCAAATGTACCAGATAAGCAACAATTAAAAGCACCGTACTGGAATACCCATTATTTATTGATTTCTTACTTCAGGAGTCAAACCTGCTTATTTAATCCCTTACTTGCTAAATCTGTATTTGATTTACCATTGCTTATGCAATGTTTGTGTGGTATAAATAAAAACCGAAGAGAGTAGCTGTTGGACCTCTTTTGTATATAAGAGCAAAATTCAGCTATTAGAATGTTTTAATTAGAGTATCATAGTAGAATATCTTTTCTTAAAAAAACAAGGAAGAGGTTATCAAATATTGTCAATATCACTGTCAATAAATGTCCTTTGTTCTCTCACAAGTCTGTGTTCTCATCCCTTTTTTATGTGATTCTAAAACAATCTTATTTTCCAAGCGTAGCAAAACAATGAGTAAAATGATTATGTTAATGACCTTACAAGAGATAAAATTACAAATATAGAGGAACGCCGGATATGCTAGACTGTATGGTGGCTAGAAATCCTTTCAGCAGTTCTATACTCAAAAATATAATACTTGCAAGCTTTAATTAATTATTTTCTTAAAATCCATGCATACTAAATAAAAGGAAAAATCTCTGTTTCTGGAATTTGTTATTTTGCTATCCTTATATTAGCTTTATTCATAAAATAACAAATTGTAACATTTCTGTTTGGGTAATGTTTTCAGAATTTTTTTCTTATTTGGTTACGTGTGGACTTTTTGTTGAATTGTATAAATGCTCTTCTGTTTTATAAAATACAATCTTGCATTCAAAGGAATGACCTCATATCAAATCCACTTAATTTAGAATACCTCTTGTTAATATATTGTGCTGTGGAGCTGCCGCAAAAGGTCCTTGCTGAGGCACTTAAGACTGAAAAGCCTAAACAAAAAAATTACTGAACAAACTAGAAATTCATTGACTTCCTTCAGGTACCATGAAAAACTCTCCAAATAACATAGAATAGCTATGAGAAGGAGATGTCAAAGTCTTTTACCATTGGCCTGGATATGTTGACGTTGAAGTTCACGATAAAGATGAGACCGAAAAATACTTTTGCCACAAGCTGAGGGGAATGTTGTGAGTCAGGTCGCAGAGGGATGCACTGCTCCGGAGAGAGGGGAAGGCAGAGCGGGGAGGTGGTTGCTGGAACCCCGTTGCCTTTCTCATATTCACCGAATGGTGTTGCTTGGCCTGAAGAGACGACCAGATTATAGGCAGGCTCTCAGACTCCTTGCATTTTTACAGCCCTTTTGCTTTTCAGCTATCCCACACACCTTTCCCATAGCCCGAGGTGTGAACTGGACTGTAGTACTACAGTTGTAAACTACAGGTGTAAACGGTATTTCAGGGAGGCTGTGGATCTGACCAAGCAAACGTTTTCCAAATTCTGGAGGACATTTCTCCTGGGTTGAAGAAGTTTGATAGGCAGGGGTTTGGTTTTGCTTCTTCACATTCTTCCCCTTGTTGTGAAGATGCGGTTGAGGCCAAGAAGAGCTGTTACTGTCACAACTGACAGTGAGTGTCCAGTCTGAATAGGCTCTAAAATCACCCGTTGTGCAAGTTACAAATTCCAAATGCAAAAGGAGGCTCTAAGTCATCACGTCACAAGGTCATCTCCTGGGCTCACAATTGAAGTGAGAAGTGGAGAGCGGCACGGGGTGAGGAATTTATGCTGAGCTCTTGGTCGTGTGATGGCAACCTAGCAAGCCTGCACTGAAGCTAATTAAATGCCTCGTGTGGCTGTATTTTGAATTGATATGGTTTAAAATCTCTTCTTGTCCCTCCTTACCATATAGCTACATATATGGAAGTGAGTTAAAGGTGACCACAGTAGGCCCTTCCTTTTGATATACTTGCAAATATGTGCAAAACTGTACTCTTTTAGATGACCGCATTCTGCCGCCATGCCCCACCTCCATTCGAGTATCTCACTGTGTCACCTTAGTGGTGTCCTTTAGGTCCCTGGAACAGAGCTGTTGATCACTTGGTGGATCTGGGGGAGAAGGAGGTTGGGCAGCAAAAGGCCTTTGGGGTTTTTTTTAAGTGTGTGAATTCAACAGAGTTTTTGATCAATATTTGGCAAAGAGGGAAAAATATGCTGGTTTATAGTGAAATAAGAAAACTAACTAGACAAAAGAAATGTTAGAAGAAAATGAAGGTAGTACTGAGCAGGATGCTTTAGAGAGCATGAGAGGTAATGTGGATAACAAAGCTAAAAGGTAAATAAAAATAGAAATAATAAAGGATTAAAAAAGGAGGAGGACATTCTTGGATTATTCTTGATCATTTTGAAGAAAAGGTTACTTCTATTAATATTGTGAGGGGTTTTAGACATTAAATAGTTGGGCACAAAGGCGCACACTCCCCAGAAGGCATCCCTCGACTTCTCAGGGCCAGGGTGGGAAACGTAGACACAGACTTGCAGCTCATTTGGCAGATATGTATCTGCCCTACTATTCATTAATCTTTCCAGAGAATTATGAATAACTCGATCCAAAAAAAGTCTCTTTTTTTTTTTTTTAACCTGTTTAAGAAAACATTCAACATAAGCCTCCATTTTTCAGAATGCCCTTTAGGAAGCGGGACGTACACAGTCGCAAGGAGCTCTCATTGCTTTCCCCGGCCATTGCATATAGGGCTATACGGACACTCTGTATGTTTTGGTAATTGAAACACCAACAAAAATACTAGAAACAGTGCAAAATAACCCAGACTAAGAAGAGTAGTAACAATGATGGCTTATGATTTCCTGAAAATAATGGAGGAAAAACTAGTTGCTATTGCACTCTTTTTGTTGGTAATTGTCACAGTGCGCTAGACTCTGAAGTGAAGAAATTGTGGCTGCTGTGCGCATGAAAGAAACCAAATGTTCGGAGGAAAATAACACAAACATTACAAATATAAGCAGTGCGGGAAGGATGCAATTTTTTCTCTTGTTAATGCTGTGTTTTGATGTTTGGGAATGCAGGAGCTGATTATTTTTTTTAAACAACTCAGCCAAATCCACTATAACTCTTTTGTTAGTTTCTCTTAAAACTCAAGCAATCCTTAGGAGATGCAGAAGTACAACATGTCTGATTTTTTTCCTTTTTTTTTTTTTAATATTCCCTTCACAAAGCCAGTTAATTAATGATAATAGGGAAAGAATGCAGTAGAATTGAGGGCAAGAAAAATGCGTATTGTTAATCTCAAATGATTATTATTCCTCAATCATGTAGACAATTTCATTGTGTTCAGTTTCTCATCATGTAAGTCAGTTTTGCACACGAATAATTGTGTCTCTGGCTGGTCATTTCTACACACATTTGCCTCATTTACAAATACAACCAGAGCAATTACTCATACAAATTGAGCATCCAGTTACATGCATATTTATATACTGCTTTTTGTTCAGAAAGGTATGTTTAAACCCCTTTGTAGGCGCCAGTAATCTATGCCAGTCATTTAGAGGGCACAGAAGGAACCTAATCCTCCCTCACTTCATGTAGGCCACCTGTCATACCAAGTGCAGCGAGGCCATTTGAAGGACCCAGGACTGACAGCAGTGCACAGCTCGCACAATGCCAGGCCTCTCGCTCCGCTCTTGCCTTTATGCGGGGATCAAAGGTATGAAAAGGGGCCTCACACATGTGCCAGCATTTGACTTATGGGGTCCTGTAGAGGCCAAAGTAGGAACTCTGCCTCCTACCAGGCAGATACACATTGGGACCTTCCAGATACCTCCATTTCCAAATATCACATTTGTACTGCGTGGCCTCATTTAGCTGGTTTTAAGAAGCAAACGACTTTTTCTGGGAAATTAGTGTTTATTCAGGTGTGGCCATACTCTGCCATTCATTTTTAAGCAGGATTTACTTGGAGACCTCTGTTTAAAAATAAAGAGCACAGAACAGTCATTATCATCATGCTCAGGGCTTCTCCTGCCTTCCTCCTCCTCCTCCTCCTCCTCCTCCTCCTTCTCCTCCTCCTCTGTATACCCAGACCTGAAAACTGGCCCTTCTGTTTTCAGATCCATAAAACAAGCTATTGCAGAATTGGAGAGAAGACCCTGCATCATCTGTTTTAAGTCAGCAGTATGGTTGAGATATCTCTTAAATGGAGTAGGAAAGTTAAAATAACGTAGTAGAACATAGTTATTTGCAGAAAAAAAAACCCATATTTTAATACCCGATTTTGTCATAGGAACTGTAGCATCTTGAAGACCTTTTGCACTACAGAATCAAATCCTGGTGCAAAGACTTGCTGCCCCTGTGCTGCCCCATGAATGCAATGAAACTACACATACATGAAAAAGCACTTGCATAAATCCTTGCAGAATCACAGCTTAAGTTCTGCATGACAGTTCTCAAAATACACATGCTTAGCCTTTGCCAAGGTTGCTTTTTCTTCTACAAGAAGATGCATTAGAGGCAGGGAAAATGCATTGTATTTTTTCATTTAAGCAAAATTTTTCATAACGAAGTGAGAATAAAATGTTACCTTTATAATGGACAGATTATACAAATGATGCATGGCTTATGTATGTCGATCTGTAAGAAATGGAGAGAGGATCTTGTCATGAGTACAAGTAGTTTCTATTCCAAGAATACTTTAATGATATTTTAATTCCGTCATTCCAAAGCCCAAGTGGTGAGCCTTGCAGTATTTAGAGGAGAAATTTCAGGCAGTGAAATTTTCCAACGTGCTCATTCATTTAGTGGTGGACACTGAATAAGGAGCTCCTGTGTTTCTCACAAAAGCCCCCTCCAGCTCATCACTCCTTTTCATTTCATTGTTACATCCACGCTGTAGTTAAAACGTCTCCCTCCAGGATGCAGGGGAGGGGAAGGGGGTAGAGAGCAAACACAAAATGGGATGAAGTTTGTTGTTATATAGTTAGTCTCTAACATCTGCTCTCATCTTTGAAACTTTAATGCTTTGACGGGATAGCAACTCAGTAAAACAAGATTTTTTTTTCTTGGTAATACCAAGAATACAAGTTTGTTTAATACTCTCTGATGCTAAGAAATCTTCTGTGACAAATCCCAAAATGAGAATGAACATAAGTATTTACAAATGTACACAGGTTTTATTGAGATTTGTGACAAACTGTTGCATTGCAAAAAGCTATGCAGAAACTTAGATGCATCTCTGCTGTAGGAAAAGACGAATATTAATGGCAGTGTTAAGTTTGCTGCAAACCTTTCAGCAGCAAAATATTTGAACACCTGGAAATCAAGGCAATGCTGCAGTACTTTTGACTAGGTGCCTCAGGCAAGTTTTGCCAGTGGGAGTGATGTGTGTCAATCATAATACAGCTTCTATCGTCTTGGAAACTGGAATAATGTATTTTAAAATTTGCCTCCTTGTTAAATAGACGCTGTGGTAGTGTTCTTCCATTTAAAGGGAGAAAGTTAAGCTGTTTCTTCTTTATCTGAATTTGTTGCGATGAAAAAGTGCCCGTCGATCTGGAGCCACCTACCAGTGAATAGTCAAAGAGACAACCTGCACCTGTGGGATTAGGTGCAGCAGCAGGAAGTAAGAGCACTTGCAGTATGTAATTAACAAGGATTTCATTTTTTTTTTTCCCAAACAGCATGTTCATCTTGCCAGGTTAACTAGTGATTAACCCTAAAAAAGAATGTACTGAAGCCTACACCCTTGTTTAAACTCATTCACTCGCCAGTGTATTCAGTTACTTGTGTAACCATCGACAAAGTAACCCTATTTACAGCTCTTCATTTCCTGGTATTTTATTTGATGTCTTTGTGTTTCCAGTTTCTCCATTCATCTCTTTGTTTGGTTCTCTTTCATTTTCAGATAGGCAAAACATCTTGTCTGCTGTTCTGAATAAAACAAACCTACAATAACTTTTTATCTATCATAAAAAAACAGTTTTTTTCTTGTGGAAGTTTTCAGACAGAATACCTTTTTTTTTTTTTTACGCTTATCTGGATAAATATACCAGGTTGAATTCTTCTCCCAAAGATGTGCAAATAACTCTCTCCCATTAACTTCAGATGGTGTTCTGCCAGAGATTCAGGGGAGGAGAATTTTTTATATTCAGTATAGATGTGGAGACTGAGTTGCTTAAATCTGACTAATATTAGTAATGAAATGCCCCCTGTGACAGTTACTTTAAATATATCTCAGTTTCTATTTGTTTGTTTTTTAAGGTGCATCCAATTGCTTATTTATTGTTTGAGGGGTTTTATTCTACATTAACCAGGGTTTTTTTAATGAAGTTTAGTAATCCAAAATAGAGCAACAGAGGATCATGTAATCAGAGGTTCCCATCTAATATAATCTCTATTAACAAAAGTTAAAACATTAAAAATATAGCACTACGCCTGTTTTGATGCTTATAATAGCTTTCTTTTCTTCTTTCACATGTTTAGAGAAAACAAATAAATGCAATGTACGCAATATGGAGACATAATGAAGTATTTGATATACTGTTGGTTCGTTCAATCTTTAACATGTGTTTTGACCACCATCAGCAAAAATGGTTAATTTGCAATGATTTTGGTGAGGTTTTAAAACAGAGAGTCATACTGTCGGAGTATTGGTAATCTTCCTTACCTAGACATATTTCTACTGTAGGCAGACACTGTTTAAAAGGAAAATTAATTTTTTTTTCCACAGCAATTTCAAAGATAATTATCCTGCACATATTAAAGAAGGATGAAGTGTTTTAAAGAACTGTAATTCTAATTGGTAAATGTCACCAGCTGTTGCAGTTACTCTTACTTGTGTATATTCTTTTAATGATTACACTCCTGTGCCACAAGCTACATGAAAATATATTCACTAGGTGTGAAATTCCCATATGTCACAGCTTCAAGACTAGGTAAATATCTCAAAGATAAGGGAAGAGTTAATGCTGATGGGAAATGTTATTTTTCTAGCTTTGGCTGTCTGCAAGATGAACATTTTTTATTGAACTTAGTAACATAAAAAATTGCATGAATCGGAGAACCATTAGGTTTTAGCCTTCAGTGAAAGATTCATTTATACATTTCAATACATACCTCCAAGAACTATAATCATCCTTTGATTTGTTAGATTATCTCCTTCACTCCCCCCTGGAGATTTCAAAATATTTTCCCGTTATCCTTCCAAATTATAACTAGTCCAATTCCTATAAATTGCATATCAGGTTTTAGAAAGTACATAAGGTTTCAGCACTGGTTGTATTCTTTTCTAACGTCACAAATGAGTATACTAAGTTAAGACATGGAGCTTTCTGTTTTGAATCTCCTTTGCTTTGTGATTTAACTTAATTTAAAAACATTTCTGTCACATTTTAGTGAAGGCACATTTTTATGAAGGAAATCTATTAATTTCCATGAACCAGGTTTTCCAACAGAAAACTGTTTTATCTATTGTAATCTTACATTTTTATTTCTATGCTTAGGATCAAGGTGTGTAACTCAGATATAAAGATAGATGGTCCTGCTTTTCTCTTAAGAGTTTCATGTAGTCATGTATGTATGTGATAAGTTTTTGAAATGATCTTTCATTGCCTCTGGAATGACCAGTCCAAATGTGCAGGAGATATTTCAGTTTTTCAGTGTGAGTTGTGGAGATGCTAAGAGTGTTAAACCAGCCCATTTAACTGTTACTTTTAAGAAATGAAACTGTGGTTGATGCACATGTATAAATGAGAATCTTTTTTTGGATCATATTCCTATATGTGTCCATGGTAGATTCAGGAAAAAAAGAGATGAAGCTTATGATCCAGCAGGTGTCAGTCACTGCAGTTTTGAGGAGAAAGAGTTCTCATCCTGTTACTGTAATGACAGTTTCTAGACAGGTATTAGTTTGGGCATGTTGCACCTTTCCTTCCCTCTTGTGCTCAGACCTGTTCATATACTTTACAATATATTACATACGAGATAATAAAGAATGAGAAAAAATAGAAGTTAGCCACTTGTAGACTAGAAAGGAAGCCTTAATATAAAATTATAAGTAAATATTTTAACTATATAAGCATGTTTATGCATACAGACCTTTAAAATATGCGAATTATTTTACTCTTACAGCTTCGTACATATGCTGTTTTCAGACAATAACAACTTCTGAGAAATAGAGATGATTTATGCCTGGGAATTCAGGGACTGGGTATCGCTGCTTTCATCCTCCTTCCCTAGCGCTGTTAATTATTCTGTACAGAGTCCGTCTTAGGACATGAATCCTTTATAAATAGCTTTGTGCCAAGGCTTACTGTAAAGTATTATAAAACTTAGCCTTATTTCAGATGCCATGAACTTTAGAAACTATTATTTGGGAGCAAGCAATAGTTTTAAGGACTTGCTGACACAGAGGGCATTTACAGAAGACTTTCCAAAGTGCTTATGTTCATTCTCGGTTCCTGTTAGAGAAAGACGAATTCCTGACCAGCTCTGCGTAACGCTGCCAGGAAAGGGGATGTTGCTGGCTGTTGGGGACTTTAGTGTGCGGAAAAACATTTTGTGGCTACAGAGGTCCAGAGGTCCGCACTGGGCAGGAGACAGCAGTTGCAGCCACCACTCTGGCTGGCCTGACATAGTATCACGTACACACGACATAGCCTAGCCTGTCCCATGTTTGGACTGTGGTATGAAAATTATGCCTGCTCTGCTAGTCGTACAGAACGTAGATTGGTACAAGAAGGGAAACAACTCAGCCCTTGCTCCTTCCCATCCTCTGCACTGATTGTGCCAGTGCAACAGTTTCAAAAAAATAGTGGTACAGGTCTGCTCTCATACCAACCTTTTTACGCCGTTGCTCTCAGGGAAATGCTTAAACTTAGTTTGAATAGGAATTAGGAGAAGCTACTCTCAAACACAAAATTCAGCTGTACATTGGAAGCAAATCGCAACAGGTCTGAGGCCATGCAAAAGGAACTGAATGCTTTTTTTAACCCTTTTCTGAATGGGATAGCAGGATCTGGACTTTGAGGATGGAGTAGCTCTGAGAGCCTCACTAACAAAAAAGGGGAAAATGTCCAAGTTTGCCATTGCCATTACCATAGCCAAGACTTAATTACATTACTTATGGCAATGTGTATTTATGACTCAAAGCACCCATAAATTGTAACACCAAGAACTTTATTTGAACCCTCCTGAATTTGGTAACTAACCCAGAATTCACAGCAGTTTTAGTAAATACAGTTTATATGTATGTGAACATTGTAACAGAATCTCAGTTCTCATTATGTTTATCTTCTTATAAGTCTTAATTGTTGAGTGGTCTATCTCTTTCCCTTCCCACTACTTTCTCCCCTTACTTTATGTCTCCACAGAAACCAGGGATGGATCTAGCAGACACCTACATTATGTTTGTTCGACAAAACCAGGATATACTTCGAGAAAAGGTCAATGAGGAAATGTACATAGAGAAGTTATTTGATGTAAGTAACTACTCTTGCAAAGCTTGCTGGTATCACTACTACATCAGAAGGGATAAGCTGCATTTTTATGATACTAAACAAGCCGTTCAGATGTTCTTTCCTATCAGTCATTTTTTCTTTTGCTTTTTATTTACCATCTTCATCTGTCAACGGGAGGCTTTCTTTAAAAATGTTCTGCATTAAACTTCTAATTGCTAGAAGGAATAAATAAAATTGCTAGAAGATTATTATTAAAAATAGTAGTTTTTCCACTGTGAGTAGCCCAATTTTATTCTATCTTCTGATTTTGAATGTGTTAATGGAGAGAATGGGATTGGTGTGGTTTGTGGACTCCATTGCATATCTAATTTCCCTAAATAAAGAACTTGTACATATCACTGCCTGCTCATATACAGAAAGAGGCCAGTTATGCCAGATACACGTGTGGGTTTGACTGGGACTTTCATGGAATGACTTTTAGAATTTTGTTTTATAGATTTTAAGTTTAATATTTATAAATTTGTAAGGTTGCCCAAACATTCATTGACTTGTCAAACTCGTTTTCAAAATTCTAATCCTGCTTCTTCAAGTTCAGAGTAATCCTTGTCCTCATCCTCGAGGCCCACACGTTGCTAGCCTGCCTGTATCTTTGCAATAATTTCCTCCACCTTCGATACTGACTTACACAGCCTCCCTCCATTCATTCTTTTGCCCTGATTCCTCCTCTTTTTGTAAGAAATGATTACCTACTCTACCAGAATTTTCCTCACACAAGGCTGTCCTTTAAGGCCACTAGCAACACCCTTGGGCATATTTCTGCTCATTCAAGTTCAACCACTAATTTATGTCTAGTATGTCCCTTTCAGAGTTGTCTAAAGGAGAAGGTGTTTGGCAGCTGAAATTGTACCTTCTGTATAAATTCAAAGCACTACGCATGTAAAATATGTCTAAAATTAGAGTTATTTTATTATAAACATGGATAAATTTACATGACAATGATGTCAGTCGCTTATAATTATGTAGGAATTTGAACAGGGAAAGAAGTCATCTTTGGCACCGTGCAGCGCAATTCATTACAAACCAAATTCTGGAACATAATACAGACTTTGAAATGTATTTTATTTGTGTGTCATCTCCTAAGTATTTTAGAAAGCTTTGCTGGCAGTTTCATTTAATTATGCAAGTTACAGCAAATGTTTTCATAACAGCAATTCACAG
Source organism: Dromas ardeola (assembly GCA_013398915.1). Taxonomy (NCBI): domain Eukaryota; kingdom Metazoa; phylum Chordata; class Aves; order Charadriiformes; family Dromadidae; genus Dromas; species Dromas ardeola. The sequence continues at coordinate 611,610 of VYZM01018155.1, forward strand.
TCTTTACTGTGACACTACAGTTGTGGCAGTCACAGAAGGTCCCATAACATAGACTCTCAGCCATGGTATGTCATGTCAGTGTTTGTTGTTTGTTAGACTGGGTGGTCAAAATGAGACTTATCTCTCAGATTTTATATTTCCAGACACTCCCAGGCAGCTTTACGAAAAAAAGTATCATCTGTTTTAATAAGCTAAGTGCTAATATGTGTGAAAAGAATGATTTTATAAAAGCTTTGATGCCCTGCAGGGGTAGAAAAATTATCATCCATCCAGCTGGCACCTTCACAAAGTACTAAAACCATATTAGCAACTTCTGCTTCAGTTTGCTTTTGCACTGAATCTGCAAGCATATGTTTCATTTTCAAGTTTCTATTTTTTGTTTTTCTTTGGGGTTATTTTTGCTTATGTTGTAATTTGCTGAATGTTAATAAAAGTATGTGCCTAAGGCCAAGTCTAACTCTCACTGAAGAGACCACATTGACTTTGTTGATGTAGTGAGATTGGACCAAGCCTTAGGCTATGTCCGTAGCAATAAACTGGCCAGGGCCTGGGTGCAGGCCTGAGAACTACCAAGTGATCATCCATACCACTAAGTCATCAGCATGGTTCCTGGACTGGTTTTGGGTTAGGCCAACTAGCACTAACCCAAGGACGGGGCCTCAGTACAATTGGGTTAGGATGGGTCAAGGACCTCTCCCAAGTTTCATTTCAGCAATCAAGCTTTTCAGCACAAGAAAACAATTCCTGTATGGATGGAGGTCATGACATAGCACTTGCTTTTGAGACATTCCTGTCCCCTTCTACTCAGCAGTATGCGTTGTATGCTGTCATGGCCAACGCTTGTAGCTGTAAAGAAAGAAAAAAAGATGTACATGATAAGCATTCTGTGTATCAAATATCTATTTGTACCTTTATTTTCCTTTATATGTGGTGGTATCACATTTCTACATAACATCACACTAGGAGATGGGCACAATTGGACAGATTCAGATAAATGCATTAACAAATATGTAAGCTCATAGAGTGCAGAAATTTAAACCAAGGGCATCTCACTGTGTTAACTCACCTGTCCTGAGATTAGTACAGATTTAGAACAGTATGACTGAGCAAGATTTTGCCCATGATTTTTGGAAGGTTTTTTTTAAATTAGTGATATAACAATCCCTAGGTACTGTTTATAAATTCAATTCTATCAAGTTATATTTCAATAGAAAGAATAAAATGTATTCATATTTTATGTAAATATACTTCAAGCCTTTCAACTGGGTACAATTGTAGATCACAGTTGATATCCCCTTAAAATACATTATATTTGTATCAGATAAGAAATCAGCCAAGCAAAATAGGAAAAGTGCATATCTGTGCTTCAACCAGGGAAACATCTCATCCAGAATAACCAAAAAAACAGACTGTTCTGTGTGCTAGAGGTGTTAGTTATAAATATAGACAAGATCAGGCCTCAGACACTATTTTAATGGCAAAAAATGTATAATTACAAACTACTTATGCAGATTTCATTAACTTGATTCAGGGCTGATATTCTAACAACTATTACAGTGACCAAGAGAACAGGATGTCTATTATAACAAAGATCATTTAAATTAAAGAATAGCATTGATACAAGTACTAATGTCTGCCAATGGGTCGCAATATGTTAAGGCTCAAAGTTGGAAAATTTTCTATCAACCTGAGAAGTCTCAAACTCAGGAGAAGACAAAAAATGTGCTTTGTTTTATGGTGCTTGATAAGCCTGGAAAAGGACTGACGCGCTATACAAAATGTGAAAATCAGGAGAGTGGAATTTAACCTTGTGATATGAATCCTTACATATGAGAGAGGCTCAGATCTTCAGGGGACTTTGAAAGAAGACTGGGCTGTTAGTTTTTTCTGCACCATTTTTAAGCTATTTAAGTCCTATGCTTCAGTACCTCTGCTGAGCGTGCAACAGAACCAAAGTGGGGTTTTTTTTCCTTCCTTTCCTCTGAAAAACTTGGCTTCTGGGTGCATTTCATTCTTACCTCCTCCAGAAGGGGTACAGACAGCACGCAGAACAGTACGGCTTGGTGCTCCTGATAGCACTGGTCTCTCCCAGGTCAGTGTGCTGTCTTCTTGTTCTCAAAATTAATCACCAGATTTGGAGTCACAAAGAGTTTTTGCTTGGTCAGTTTGCCAGAGACACTTGGGACTTTTTGCCTTCCTTTGCGGTCTGGGACATGGTCTTCTTCCTAAGATCAGCTGGGAATTTTACCTATCAAATTCCTTCATGTCACAGGAACTCAGGACATTTATCTCCTCCTCTCTTGCTGTAGCAGCTTATAGTTGTGAGGGGCTTTTTTGTTTGCTTGTTTGTTTTTAACACCACAGGTCTTAAAGAGCACTAGAAAGGTTTTGTAACACGTTGTACACATGGATGGTCTGTAGTAGCTCTGGGTTAAGTGTCTGCTCCATGCTCAATGCATGATCCATGTGATTCCTTCCAATGTCATACACCACTGAAGTAAACTAAGACAATGAAGTTACATTGGGACAAGTTTCTGTAAATCAACTCAAATAAAGCAAACTTTTCTAACATTAATGCTGCAGTGACTCAAGTAGATTCAATGTATAACAACTAAATCATGAAGACAGATGGGAACTACAGAGTTTTTTAATGATTACAATTTTTAATTAGGAATTAAAGCATCGCCCCGTCACCCACAAAAGCTTTTTGAAAGTTTGTTCACTTAAACCAAGAACTCATTTTTTAAAATAATGTGTAATAAAACGTTTTAGAAACCAAGTTGTACTTTAATTTCTTTTTTCTTTTTTTTTGAACCAGCATTCCAAAAATACTTATTTTCAGAAAAGGCTGTAAAAGTAGCAGTTGGTGAACAGGAAAATGAAGTCTTTAGAATAGAATTACACGAACCTAGAATAAATCTAAAATACTACAAATTATTATTATTAAGGCCCCTCTTATAAAGATAATCTGCTTGATGGATGATATAAGAACATTTGTGCAGCCTATCAAAGAAAAATACTGTGTATCTGATCGTAAAAATAACAGATTTAAAAAATATCCAACTATGAAATTCCCACAGAGTCTGGTTCTAGACTGTCAAAATCAATGAGAGTTTTACCAGTAACCTTAATAAATACAGTGCTGTGTCCATAAACATGCCGTGTTATCATCAATGGCTAGACTTAGGTTCGTGTTTCTACCTGAATTTTTAAGATGGGACTAGTAAATCTTGAACTCCTGAGCATTTTAAATTACATTAGACTTATAGATTAAAAACTGTTTCCTTTAAAACAAAATTGGATTTTGTTAACAAACCAGCTTAAAAAGGATAAGTCATTTTGCATGAAGCACTGTTTAAAACGTCAATGCAGTACTTACTTTCTGTAGTAATGTATAGTTCCTAGGTGCCACTTGGGTAAATTCTCACTTTCTTGTACCTGTTAATTCCACATGAAATATAGATATTCTTGTCTGAACACACAAAAAAATTCATTTCAAACATTTTCCCTTCGAAACCATTCTTGGTTTATTTGCCATCAAGAGCATTATCTTGTAGGTTGTGTTGGGTCTGTTGTGAAAAACTTATAGTGTAAACAGATACATGATTCCAGTTTTATTAAGACTATATGTGAAATGAAATCTTTATGCGATAATTGATTGCTGCTTTGAGAAATAAAGAATGGTTTAAGATAACACTTGTAACACATCAATGTTTAGCCGTTGATACAACTGAAAAGTTTTCCAATTTTTTTAGTCTTTAATTTCTGGGAAACTTGTGCACAAGCGTACCACAAACACATAAAATAGCCAGAATGCTCATCCTGGAAAGGGCAGCATAGGCAAACCAGTCCCATCTTTATCTTGTACAAGTGGCACCTGTTAGTAGGTGTTGATTATGGCCCTGATCGCCCATCTCTTCTGGGTGTTAAACTGCTGTGGTGTGACTGAGTAGTTCTGTTGACTTCACAGGGACTGCTCATGTAGGAGAACGTCCTTGGGGTTGTGGCCTCGTGCAGGGTAAGAGATCTTCATGGCAGGGAGCTCATACAACTTTCTTTGGAGTGCAGAAAGAATGTGTGTCTTTATGAGTAGTATAAATGCTTAAGCATCCCAGATCTATGTAGCTGCTTTTGGCTTTTATATTTCAAAAGTTCAAACGTAATGCGATATTCTTTTTCTGTCAAAAAAATGCTTGTATTTTGTCTGGACTGTGAATTAAATGCTAGTAGTGTTCCCAGATCACAACCATTATTTTCCTTTTCCATTAGGAGCAGGGATGGACAATTTAAGTTCAATGATGTACTTGAGGTTATTTGAGGTAGTAATTATTCTCCAAAGATTACTATGACATGCACTTCTTTCTAACCCTAAATGGAGATATGAAGTACTCACCTGATTCATTTCTGTTTGCCATCTTATCAGCAAGTACATTTTTAGCAAAGCCTTTATTCAATTGCATCATTTCTATAAGTTTTCTGACCTTTTACAAAAATACGTGTTAAAAGTGTGCAAATGCCTCTCCCTGGCAAGTGAGTTAATCTTCAGTTGGTGTTACACAGCTAAGAGGAACGCTAATTTTAAATGTGAGAGTTTTCTGTAGTACCAGCTCCTTGCGCTGCCCATGTCTACCTCAAAAGCACCATTACTCTAGTATTTAGTAGTCAGCAATGTTTTTCTAGAAAACTTCAATTGTGATTTTTTTTTCCTCATTCTCAAATTGCTTCCTGTCACGTTAATTTTAATAAGTAATCCTCATTTTCATTGTTACGTAATTATTTGCAAGTGTGTGTCTTGACAAAAGGTCTACTTTTTGATCTAGATTATATGCCAAGGCAACTTCAGCAAGTCGAGACTAGGTAGGACTGGTTAAAGGCCACATTTGAATCAAAAGCTGTGTTTGTATTAACCTCCGAGAAACATGAGAGGACCGTGCCTAATTACTTAAAAGAGACTCAACAAAAATGGATTGTAGCTTGTTGATCTTCTTATTTCTTTGATAACTCAGAATAATCTTCAAGAAATATGTGGGCTTCTTTCTCAGATTCTTGAAATTTGATCACAGTGCAAAATTGTCCTTTGGCGCAAACCCAGAAACACACATCTTTGCATGATGCACCTGGACATATGTGGCAGGTCTGGTAGAATCAGCTAATTAACAACACAGGCTTAAACAGGCACCTCATCTGGCAGTGTAGTTAGTTGCCTGATGGTGCTCAGCAGGATTTGGTAGTGCTTTTTATTTTTCTATCCTAATGGTCTGCTGCCCACCTAATTTTGCCTTATTGTCAGCCACTACTTACCGCAGCTTGAGGCCCTCCCAGGAGGCTAAATTATTATCAAAGGATTAGGGAGATGTAGCCTTGCAGCTCTGACATTTCTGATTACTTGTCTATGCCAGAACACTAATTAGCTGTGACTAATTAAGAAAAATGTTCCTGCCATAGAAAACCATTTAAAAGAACTGAGAAGTAGAAAAGCAATTGAAAAGCTGAGCAGTGCTCAGATTTGCCGATGCTCTTTAGATTTTCACCAGAGTCTTAACTCACCTTTAATTATGTGTAATATTTTATGGGCAAAATAGAAAGCTCTTGATATGAGAACCACTCTACAGTTTTTTCTTGATCTAAAGACATTCTTGTAATTTTAAAACATTTTTTCATGTCTTTTTTGGTGAAAGAAATAATTTTAGAGAAAACCGTAGGCAGTGTCACCAAATGTGGCCTGAAAAAGTGACTTATGTTAACATGCTCAAATATATGAAACTATTCTGCAAGATGGAAGCAACATCTTGCAATTTTACTGTTCAAAGTCTTTTCAAAGTTCACTAAATTATTTGTGATGTTTTCAAGTAGATTCACCTCATTTTGGGAGATAGAAATCTCTATAAAAGAACAACCGTTCATTTGAAAGCTGAAAAATGTAACTTCTATCTGATTTTATGTGTTATATAAGTTTTTCTTTGAATTTTTTTTTTTTTTTTTTTCTGGAGTATGCTGAGAAAAGGAGTGCCCACTCTTGGAGGGTGCTGGTTATGCTGCTATGAATCCAGCAAAACTCAGTACTGTTGAAATCAATAGGACCACAACACACTTAACGCAAAGCACGTGCTTCAGAGTTTGCTGCTTCAGGATCAGAATATTCAGCACTTTGTAAGCTGTTTTACACTGCAGCTGAGAGTCTTTACTCTGGAGGAAACCATGACACAATGGCTGGGTTTATATGTTTTTGATGTGATACATTTCCCCGCCTCTTCATTTTTTAGGCCATTTTTTATTTCTGAATTTCCATCCTGTTGGGTATCAAACAGCCCCAAAAGATATAAAAAGGGTTTTCTCAAGACACTATGTATCCCATAGTCCAGTCTGAATTTAGTATTCATGGAATGGATGTCTGACACCTTTTTCACACTAATTCAATCATATTATTTAAATCTTCCCAGCGGGGGAGTAAGAGACTATGAAATAGATATTCTGATATCTTGCTAAAAGAGCTCTTTAGGTATAAAAGGGAAATAGAATTATTTTTCAGGACACTAAATCTCATATCCTGATATTTAGAATTTCTTATGCTGTCCTATCCCCTAATTTCCCTGACTTCTGTGAAAAGCTCACTTTTTTGGGAAAAAAAAAAAAAGTGTAAATTGCTATAAAAAGGCAATTTTAAATGTCCATCATGAGTCAAAAGAAGAAAAAAAATGGAAAAAATCCCAAAGTCAAGATTTTCAAGCCCATCTGATTTTTTTTTCCGAGGGAATTTTATCAGTCAGGGGTGGAACTACGAGGGGTTTTTGCTTGTTTGTTTGGGGAGGGGCTATAACATTGGGAGCTTCCAGTACAGTTTCCCCATAGACATTTCTGGTCTATACTGTTCATTCATTTATTTAACTTAGTTAAATGCATCTATCCATCACCCAGAGTATCCATTCACTAAAACAATAACAATTCTATCAAATAAAAGAGAACTCCTTCCAACATCCAGGCACAATTTAGTCCTTTAACCTTTTTATCCTGCTAGGCACAAAGTAGCAGCATCTCATTCCAGGCACTGCATTTATTTTTTTTTTCTTATCTAGATGGCTTGAAATGTGTCTAGCAACTTAATGGAATCAATTGAGCGTGGACAACTATAAAAATATAAAATAGCACTGAAACTTTAGATGAATCTGTCAGTAAGTGTTAACTATGGCTGCAGCTTTCACATTCTACACAGTCAGGAGAAATCAATAAGGATTGTACCATTTATATTGTCTTATCCAATGTTTGTTCACCATGAAGTGCCAGGCACAAGCACCATCTAGGGAATATTGATTTCTTGATGTACTGTAATTCACACATATATAAACAGCAGGAGAACCTTGTGGTTTCTCAAACCTTACTTGCGGGTTTGATATTTATACTTGTATTTCATTTTGGGTCAAGCTTAGTTTAAAAAGGAATATTAAGGAAACCTCTGTGTAAGTGTTTTCAAATAAACACACAACCACACTGTTGATCATTTTACAAGAAAAATAGTGCCAGAAAGCGTAAGAATAGTCTAGTTTTATTATAATGAGTCTGGAGTAACAGAAAGAGATTGCTATGTTGTAAATCAAAATGGTACCAGGTGAGGATGCTGCAGAGTGCTCTGGCAAAGTCAGCAATTCATCAGTGGAAAGAGCTTCTTAACCCCTTGGATCACAGGGAACTGAAGCTTTAGTGCTGATGTAGATGTGCAAAAGTGCTGACCTATATAAAGATGATTTCCTTTAAACAATTTTCAAGTGTTTCATGATATATTTTCTTAATTTACACGGCATTGACTATCCTTTGTATTATACTGTACTACAAGTGTTTACAATGTGCAAGAAAAACAGTACAAATAAATATCAGAAAAATCAGCTCAAAAAATAATGATAAACAAAGCAACGCAGCTCTAAGTTCTGCGTAGCTGAAAGAGCGCACCTGGGCAATAGGGTCCGAGACGGAAAGGAGCAAACCAGGCACCTGCCCAACCCAAGGAGACTTTCTCCAGAGAGATGAGAGGAGGAGCGAAGCAAGAGAGAGACGGGAGGCTGGACCTCTGCTCCACGTTAGCGCTGCTCAGCGTGGGGCCCAATCGATGGGGCGCAGGAGAGGAGTGGCTCCACCACTCTGCAACTCCCCATCAACTTCACAGCTCCATCCAGCCCCGTCATAGGCCACCGCAATAACGTACAGAGTAAAAGGATGATGAGTCAAGGTTGCTGGGGTGGGAAGAATTGAGCTGCGTGGAAATACTCACCCAGAGGAACCCAGGATGTTTTAGATACTCTCATTAAAATAGGTACTTGACCTCATTCCACATGGAGCAGGGAGTCTAAATAGAAGAGTCTCGGACAAGAACTACTAATGTGAGTGTAAAAGCTACAACACAGACTGTGGCCCAGCTTTGGTCCACCTCACTTTTGGTACATGGTGCAGAGATTAAGAATATACTCACCATAAGGGAGAGATGCAGCTCACAGGAGGTCTCTTCCAGTGGTTCCTTCGCTGATGCCTCACTCCAGGGACTCCCCGAGGAGTCCCAGGTGACTGGGCAAAAGCAGCGATAGGTGTCTCAGTTACGTACCTTACAGACAGAGTGACAGTCCAGTGACCTGGACTTTTAACCTTACTAATGTTACGCATGTGCTTAGGAAGACTGCTTGCATCTGTGCAGCTAAGCGCATTCGCAGGGCTTTTAAAACTAGAGCCTGATAGCAAGAGGCGAGTGTTATAACAAGTAACAACTTGGTCATTTTGCTTTACGTTCATTTTTTTATTTTGAAGATCCAAGCTGGCTTTCATTTCAAGGTCGCTCAAGTGATGTTCCCCATTCTGTGCCTCGGAGGATGTTTGCAGATACACCCAAACTGCAGCACAGCACACCGTGTAGCGAGACTGACAGTGTTTGCTCCAGAGAGTTTTAGCACCAGAATAACCTATGGAAGTACCGTTCACAGATGCACTGCGTAGCCGGAGTGGAGTAGGGAAACTGTTTGTGCTGTTAGTCTCTCACATTATGTTAGTGCCTAGTGTTTAAAATCAGAACAGCAACATTACATATGTCCAGATACAAAAGGAAGTTACGCATGCCTAATTTTGCAAACCTCCAGTTTCCCAGCACATCTACCATATGTGAAGAAGCAAGAAAAAAAAAAGGAAGGTCACAAACATTATAAAGTAGCATAAATATTGCAAATTGCTGTTTAGCAAGCAATATACAATGCAGGGAGAAATGACTACTGGATGTTTTGTTTTAAAGTGTATATTTATTTGTGAATTGGCAGCAATTCCATAGCAACTAGCCAGCTTCTAATTATAAGCTTAAAATATGAAAAATTTACTTTCCTCCTAAAAGATAAGCTGTTCATATGTTAGGTGTTCTTTATTATTTCAGAACAATATCATTTTTGCCTAGAAGTTTCAAAGATGCTTAATATGCTTTTAAGCGAGCCACACTCTCTCTTTTCTTCTCATTACTGGTTTCTGAAAACTAGCCTACCTAATTCCTTTCCTTGTAGCACCAAAATATCTCATCCAGCAACTGTTCACTTCTTTGGTGTCACGAGTCCTGCTGAATGGGGTCTTTCCATCAGGGTTTGGCGTCTTCTTTCTGTTGAGCGCCTTTCCCTTTTCTCCCGATTGCTTTGGGAGTGCCAGTGGGAATCCTTCATTCAAATAGGCAGGGAAGAGACTGACTAGAGGCTAGAGCGTTTGTTTCATCAATTAGTCATTCTTAAGAAAAACAAAATGTTTTTTGAGCTCCCTGAGAAGTTCATTGGAGTAATGGCACAAAAAAAAAAAGCAGAAGGAAACCAAAGGAAGAATCCCACTGGAAGGAAGAAAACCTTTCTTCCCTGGCCAAGCAAGGGTGCAAGAGACAAGTTAATAAATCTGCCGCAATCACATACATGTACCAAAATAGGAAAAAAAAGGGGGAAGGGAAAAAAAAAAAAGTACGAATTGTATCCTAACAGAGTTTGTAACTTGAAATGACCAAGCTAAAGAAGTCTTGTTCCTGATGCCCTTATCACAAGAAGTATGAGTGTTGGAGCAGATGGTAGTACATGGTTTCTTTCTTACTTTCTTACTGGTACACGTAGCTGTAATTTAGGCTGTGAGCAGTTTTACACATTCCCAAGCCACAGTTCAAAATTTGGCTTAGCATTTCAGGCCTAGAGGAGGAAGCAAAACACGGAAGCTGGATAAAAACCTTAAATGTTTCCAGAAAGATGCCTTGATAAGTGGTGCTGAGCATTAGAAACGTAAGACACTGGTGGGGTGGAAGAGGTGTGTGTCGGGCTCTGTGCAAAGTAGGAGCACGTGAGGGAACACAAGGCTTGGGAGCATTGTAGCAGAAATAGAATCATAGAATGGTTTAGGTTTGAAGGGACCTTCGAGACCATCTAGTAACAACCCCTGTCCAGGGGCAGGGACACCTCCCACTGGACCAGGTTGCTCAAAGCCCCATCCAGCTTTCCTGTAGGCCCCCTTTAGGTACCTGACGGCTGCTATAAGGTCTTCCCGGAGCCTTCATTTCCCCAGGCTGAACAACCCCAACTCTCTCAGCCTGTCTTCATAGGAGAGGTGCTCCAGTCCTCGAAGGAAAATGTGGGAAGGAACTGAAGCAAAATGGGGAGCAGAGATGAATTCAGTTTTTTCATATTACACTCAATATTGATTTAATGATTTGCATTTTCTAGATGAAGGCTTTTAAACATCTGATTTTTGGTGTAGGGGAAAGGTTTCATTTGTTTGTACTGTCCACTAACCCCACAATTCCAACAAGGCTAACTCCATGGATTTTCCACTTGTGCTTAGTTTAATCTTCATTTCTTTCAGTTTTTTTAAATGAAAATTTCTAGGGAAAAAAAGAAATGCAAAAGGAGTAAAAATAGTGGCATCATGGTGACCACCAAAACGACTATTATTCTCCTTGAACTTTGTGAACATTGAAGAAAATGCAAAATTAAGCCCCCAAACTTTCCAGGTCTGATGTCTGCATATTAATGGATATATACTATTATTGGTTGAAAGCTAAAGTGTGTTAAAACATCCTTTCAGTTTTATATTTTTATCAATTGTATTTTATATGTTGTAAATAACAATAAAAGTAATGTGTCCTGATACAGCAAGTATACAGGAAGTGAACATGTAGGTAAGTGGAGCTTGATCAGTGCCCGTGAAGTGGAGATACAATTCTAACTCTCAGCACAGTTGCAATCTCAGCTGTTCCCCTCTGTATTAATTTTGCTATGAAAATTATGACACACAAATTTTTTTGCTGGTCATAGCAGTGCTTTGAATCAAAAAGTGGAGATTTTTTTTCATTTTTCAGAGAAATAATGTAAACCTCTTTGATGTTCTAAGCAAAAAGATTACTATATTGCCAAAAACCAAACAGCCAGAAGCATTAGGGTAGCTGTAAGACTATCCAGGCTACAAGTGTACTTGAAAATTTTATCGTATCTAGAGATGGTGTAATTTTTATTTCTACAGTCAGAGGCCAGCTAAATTACCACTTCTGCCAGCTGAATTTTACTGTCTGTAATGGAAAAGCCCATCTCAATAACACAAAATTCTCTGTTGATTCAGAACAGTAACATTGACACAGACACACAAAAAATACCACCTTTGCATGGGCTTCCCACAAAGGCAAATTTCTGAATTTTGGTGAGAATATTTTTTCAGGGATGTCACGAAACTTGGGTGCTCAGAGCCCAGCCTAGCTCAGTGCTTTATGTTGTGAGGCTGTGAGGCTATGTATATGAGAAACCACGTTCTTGTGGGGTTGGGTGACCTGTCGCTGAGGGGCAGTGGCTGTCACCATGAAGCTACATGGAGCTGATAGTGGGATGGGAAAGCTCTTGCATGAGAGCTTTCTTTTCTCTGAGGTTTCCCCAGCTTCTGTCCCTTCGTTTCCCTGGTCACTGACACAGTTATTCTCATTGGAAATGCAACTGGAAGTGCCTCACGGACTAGTCCACGTGTATGACAACTGCAACCTAGAAAAGAAAAGTCACCAGGGAGAGAATTTATTCCTGCCAGGGGAGTGAAGGTACAGCAGGGAGTGATGGGAGGGGTCTATGTCAGTCGTCAACAAGTTCTGGTCTCTCTCCAGCAGAAGCAATGGGTATTTTGACCAGTTCATAAATCTCCTGTGTCAGGAATCAGAATTTATAGGGTAGGAAGAGAGTACAAACAAAATCTCTAGATGCTGATCCATGAATTTTTTTTCCCTAAGGCTACCTAAACCTGAGGGAAAAGCATAAACATCTTATGCAAAAGTACTTCATTGTTGCTTTTAGTTTGCAAGTATGTATTTTTCATTTCTGCAAAAAGTATAAAGATATTTTTGAATGTTAGTTTACTGCTTCTGACTTGATTTCTTACTTTGGTGTTCCTGTGTGTATTTATAAGATGCAGATGACCTTCTGATGTATGATGGTGGCCCACAAGCTTAAAAACTCTTATTTTTAAGAGTTACAGAGGCATTCCGGCCTTCAGAAGAGTCTATGAACTCTTCTCTGCTCGGGTAAAAATCCTTGTTTTGGTGGATGATATCTACACCTTAACTTGAAAATACAGTGATAACTTCTAAACCACAGAGTATTTTCAAAGAGACTGCGAGTTCCCTCATTATCATTAACATTCAACAAAGGAGGTCGGTATGATTACTCATATTTTACAAAGAGGGAAACAATTATGAAACTTAAATCAGGACCTTTTTTTCTAACTTTTGCTGTTTGCATTTTTAAGGAATAACTTATTTATTCTTTTGTCTTTTAGCATTTTTTTAAATGCTCTAAAAGTTCCATGACACACTGCTAACGTTGGCTACCAAAATCCTGGAACAATGTAATAGTGTTGCCTTTTAATGAAAACTAGGCATTTTAGCACTTAATACTTAACATGCTCATAGCATTTCTTACGCGTTTTAGCTTATGCTGCCTTTGATGTACAATCTTTTCAGTGAGAATACTTTTTGTTATTGGTCCTGGTGGGAAATGTAGGGCTGGAGGAAGTAAAAACATCCCGTTGTCGTCTGAGCGACTCAATTCCTGATCAATAGTGCGATAAAGGCTTCGGTAGGAAGATAAAATGCAGTTCCTAGAAAAGCTGTTCCCCCTGCCATATTCAGCAGCAAAAGCATTTTGACAGTGCGCATTTATCAAGAGCGGGCAAGATAGAGAGACTCGACGGGGTCTTGTGTCTGAGGCGTTAGGGATACCAGCCCTAGAAGGACTAAAGCATTGTGTATTAGTATGTATTGAGCCTCCTTCCAGGTGGCAAACAGCTGCACCTTTTTATAAAACTTCAAAAATAAATCTGAAGTGCTTGCTTTCAGCCGATAAGTGTTATATTTAATTGAACCGTTCTGCGAATGTTATAGCTCAGGCACCCAGAAAGATGGTGAATATTTAATATATTTGTTTTGTATTTCCACCGGTCAGGAGAATAATGAAATTCCTTAACTACTTCTCTTTAACTTGCCTGAAGAAAGCACGGTATGTTGCTAAATCGCTTTTCTCCGGCCCTGCCGAGAAACAACTTTAATCCTTGTTAGAAAATTGCAGAGTCTGGGCCTGACAAAGAGCTCATGCCTGGCGCATTGTGAGCGCTGGGAGCGGGGCGAGGGGAGCCCTTTACAGCTGCGTGCCTCCAGCCCGCCTCAGCTGGACTATTTAGGCGAGGAGGTTTGTCAATTCCTCCCGACAATGGAGCCAGTTTTTCAGTGCCTGTAGCCGCGCCGAGCCCCGTTGGGGATCAATGCTGGCCATTCAAGCTGCACCCTCTTTCATTGCTTTGGTTTGTTAATTTAAGACTAAAGGTCCGCTGAGGGGGTTTAGGGTGTTTAAGAAAGCTGATGAACTGTTTAAGAAATCTGATGAACTGAGAGCGTTTATAGCCCTGGTGTGGCAACTATTGGCACTGAGGGAGCTGTGTCCTTGTTGACCCTCTTGTTATTAAAAATGCACAAGTGCTGCGCTTCTCAATATTTCAACACTCTTTCATTGTCAATACCACCTTCTGAGCCCTTCAGCTTGTTGCTTGCTCTAAAGATCTTCTTAGATTGGGTTTGAAAACTTCACCTTAAACACTAGATTAGACTGATGTTCTGTTTTCCGTGCTCCTGTTGATTTGTTGAACCTTCCCAGGGCTGGAAAGCAAGTAGCAGCTTGATGGGGAGACGGGCTGCTAATATGATTTACCAGTCTACAGTCATGCACAATAAGTGTGAATAAATACAGGGGTCTCACAGAGTCAACCCTAGCCTTTCCTTTTCTCTTATTTTTTACTTTAAAAGAGGTATCTCAGGAAAATGAAGCGAGTAATGCATGCCCTTACAGGAGCTGGATGAGCTATGAATAAGAGTGGGGGAAGCAGGGAGGCAAACATATTTTTGTTAAAGTGGTTGGCTGCTGTTATGTGCTGATGTGAAAAAAATATATAACAAACACTTACTGCTTTATTCTTGCAAAGGCAACAGCAAAGAATATGGCACTAATACCCTCTCATTGACACCTGCAAGAGTAGCATTGTCCTTTCAGGGCTGTTGTCACCCACGGGAAAGTGACTTTGTCTTAAAACCAGTTAAAAGGATATCTTTTTTTTAATTATTATTACTTAAAAACTGTGCAATCTTGGGACCATTATCAAACTGCTGAGGCTTTTGAGTTTGCAATAATTCCCTTAAGTCACAGTAGATGCATCCCAACCTCTATAACGTGCTCGTGGTTGTCAAAATGCGTGGCCTTGGATTCCACCTCTGAGAGGCATTTGCAGTGCTGTGCGTTTCAACAGGCTCCGAAAGAAACGATAGGGAAATATTTACTTTCCTTACAAAATCCAGCAATTTTATGTTTCTGCAGCTTCAGCCTATACTAAGTGCTCAAAACTAGAGGGTATAAGGCCAATAGCGAACAGGAATGTTATCCACACGTACCTGGAGGACGACTCTAAAAATACACTGGATGTTATTTTTATTAAAAATACTGTGGCAGTTCAAATAAGAATACATCTTTTTCTAATATAATGGCAGGCATATTTTTTTCTGAAGAAGGTATGTTGACAGAGGACCAAGTACTGTAGTATCGTTTCACAGTCACCAAATGAAAAATTTCTACTTAAAGTTTAGCGTATTAAAACTTGTCAGGAAAATACAGTATATTGTTTTCATTCACAAATTTGAGTAGCAAAATGGATTCCCTCCAATTTCTTAGCTTTGTTTTCAGTGCATGTGAGCTTATCACAGGTATATACATGGAGAGTCTAATTTTTACTGCATCCGTCTTAATGAAGTTGTCTGGCTGGGCTTTAAAACACGTGTTTTGCCAGAAAACTGGGACTGGGGAAACCGATCACAGAATTTCCGATCCTGTCTGTAGTTTGCTGGTGGGTGCAAGTTTGAGCCCCTTCTGCTTTCTGCTTGATACGAACCAAATACATCGTGGATGTGTTACTGGATAAATCTTTTTTATGGAAAAATACCAGTTTTGAGGAAACTCCATTACAAAAATCATTCTCTCTCCCACGATTATGTTAAAGATTAACAACTGTAAAGTCTGAGTGATAATCTAATAATTGGGCTCATCTTGTTGCAAATAACAATAGTTATTCTGGGTAGAATGCTTGGCATGTGTTTTTTTTCTGTTTATTAAATCGATAGAGTTCCCCGAGTGAATAAGCTCAACTGTATTTTATTTTCTAGACATCTGTATCCACACAACACCTGTCATATAGTTTACAGCTGCTACTTAGTAACAACTCTGTCACATTAAAAATATTTTACAGGTACTTACAAAGGAAATCAAAACCAGCAAGCGTGTTTGGGGTGAAATAATGTAAATAGTAGAGGAGTGTCATTCAGTGATAAAAACCAGTGTTTTATGGATACCAAGTCGGTCCCACATTTTATTGAATAGATCAAACTACTTTTATGAAACGCGCAGCTATCTGCATTTTGTGTGGTCTATTTGTTCACTTCTGTAAAATGGTAAATGAGTAGGAGAAACTCTAAAAAATGTAAAATTAATTTATTTCCAGTGATTTATAATTAGAATACGTTTTAACACATTAAACAAAATAAATGGAAGCCGTTATTATATGTACATCTTCTTTCAAACTCATCTTCAAACTGATAGTTACCATGAGATGAGACTGTTTCCTGTAAGGAAAAAGTATTTACATATATTTACTGTATGTCTTTAAAGCTTTTTCCAGAGAGCTTACATTTTGATGAAGGAATTCTGTTTCTGTCTTTTGTTACATCCGGTAGCCAGTAATTTGCCTTTGTTTCTTCAATATACATTTTATTTTATTTGTTAATGGAGAGGTGCCCAATGAGGCATGTTAGATCCTTCCTTTGAATTACTTCCTGCCGTATACCTTGCCTAACGCGCTGCATTTTCAAATATGCACAACGTTTCCTCTCTTTGCGTATCTGCGTATTTTGTAAAGACGCAGGAAATTACATTAGAAAAGAATTTAAGCCTCTTCCCCATGGGGAAAGAGACAAGAAACAGCTACGACACAAACTCTTCTAATCTCTCCCTGCTAAAATGGGAAAAAAATCCCTTCCTCTTTACAGTTTGACTAAATGACATCTGGTTGGTATTTTACAGGAGGGGGAGGAAAACTGCTACAACTATGTTTAGTAAAATCTCTTTTAATCCAGTTAATGTGAAAGAACTATTATAGTAGCTATTTGGATCTGAGCATTTTTTTACGGTAACATAGACACCAACAGCAGAGAGCTTATTCTTACCCCAGCCATTTGTGAAGCTTTGAGTGGAAACATACCCATGCCTAAAACACAAAAAGGAAATAAGGTAAGCTGTAATTATAATTAGTAATTAACATAAACCAAAACCTTAACATGTTTATTCTGGGAGGGGTGGAGTGGTGTTTTGATCATACTTAAATACAGTTTCCATGGATTTCTGAATTTTTCTACTTTATAAAGAAGTGATTTAAAAGGAAAAAAAAAAGCGAGAGAGATTCCATATTCGATGTTTGATGCTGTTTTCCTGTTTGGATTGGAAAACGTAGGTACTGCAAATTCTCACTCAAGGTACCCTACCTGCGTTCTTCCACTTGCTGTTTTAGCTGTCAATTCTCTCATGTAATTGTGTATTTAATATCCATTCTTACTGACAGATAGCAAAGTGCATAACGCTGTTTTGCTTGAGAATGTTTTAACTGAAAGATAAAATGGCAGTTGCTAATTCACGTAAAGAACAGTCTAGGTCAAGTTATTTGATTTCCTACTGACCCGTGCAATTCTCTTAACAGGAAATTATATCATTGTTGACTTCAAGTGCTGATCTGTGATTATTTCAAAGTGTTTCATTACCTCTCATTACCAAATCTGTTAAATGAATACTGCAGGGTTGTTTGGTGGGGGTTTTTTTGTGCTTCTTTTCAGCAATGGTATAGCAGCTCCATGAAAGTCATATGCATGTGGTTGGCTGATAGATTAGACCTTCAGCTTCACATCTACCAGCTGAAGACTCTCATCAAGATAGTGAAGGTAAATAAACCGGGTTTGAGCTAGACTGCATAATAAAGAGAGAAAAGTGATGAAGTATTAACGTGGATAAATCCCTAGAAGCTAAAAATCTATGAATAAGGTTGAGAACTTAGGTAGATTTGGGTTGGGGTTTCTTTTTTCCACAGTAGTTGCAAATCTGAGAAGAAAAACAATTTATTAAAACCTCTAAGGTTAATTATATGTGCACTAATAATTGTCCATTTTGGACCCAGTGACAATTATAATTGTTTCGAGGAATTTTAACAGATTATTGCTATCAATACAGCAATGTTGTACGATATTCCTAATAAATTATTGTTTTTCATATTACTGATTTTTTTTTTACTTTACCTTAATAATCACAGGAGCATTCTTTCTCAATTTTTCTTCACTCTCCTAAAAAGTAACTATTTTCTCTTTCCTATGTACATGTGATTACTAGGTTCAATTGGAAAACAATATTCAATGTATTAGGTAACATTTTCTAACCTTTCATACTCTGGGATAAGTATCAATAGAAAACCAATCACTCCAGTCCAGTCCTCAGCCATTTACACTGGCCAACGTCAAATGCTTCTGAGCAAAGTGTAAAATACCTTGCCATAGGCAATTACGGGTTAACCTACCATAAAAGAAAATTTCCTCCTAGCTCCCTTTCAGATCTCAGTTAATACCCTTAGGCAAGAGACAGAAAGCCAGTTCGGATTGTATTCCTTTAAACTCTGTCTTGTTTAACTCTGAACATTCTTGTTATCTGTATAAATGCGGAGTAAGAAGCACCTGTTGTCAATGGTGACCTGGATTTCTTCAAAGTATTTTCTCATAAAGTTCCTGCAAGACTGTAAAGTCAGAAGCATTTTGACTTGTGGACACTAGAATTGCAACTGCAACCTTCAGGATTCACTAGTTAAAAAAGGAAAAAAAAAAAAAGAGAGAGAAAGATGCAAGAAAACAGTTGTAATACTGATGGCATTATGGATCCTTGAAGCTTAACTTTGATATTTTTAACTTTAACTGATTTCTGTAGGAGCAGAATTTGGCTCTTCATTATATTATGTCCCAAAATGGTAGAAGCAGTTCGCTCTTTGTGGTTGAAATGAATGGCTCTTGCAAAAAGTTTAAAGTTCTTCTCAAGTGAAGGTAATCATTCTCTGGGGGGAAAAAAAAAGTGTTATAGGATCTAAAAACTTTGCCCAGTGAAATCTAAGAATGGGCAGACTAAATTATACCAGTTAAATATCACCCAGGAGATTAACAGAAGAGGCCTGTATAAAATTGAAGTTGAGGTGAATGAGCAGCACTGTCAACCAGCCTGTCTTCTGCAGCCTGGCACACAGGTTAGCCTTCTTCAAAAGAAGTCGGCTCCCAGTGGTGATGGGAACACGCTGGTGACGGTGGTAGCCTTTCTGTGCCCATACACCTGGTTTGCTTTGCACATGAATTCCAAGTGTGTTATCCCGTGGCACCTTCTGTGGATAGAGAAGATTGAAGAAGGCAATGTCAATCATGGAGGTACCAGTCAATGTACTGGAAGACAGAAAATCTTGTCCACCTGTGTTTCGGTGGGTGAAGGTGGCAGAACTGGAAAAACAGGAACTCATCCAACGGGAGACTGCTGGGAAATAAGAAACAGTGATTCAAGTAGAGTATCATAAGAAGCTTTTGCTGCCACAGCCCAGCTGGGGAGAGGCGTGCAGGGAAGCACAGTTCCTCCAAACTCCAGAGTGAATGGAAGGACTTCTCTGTTTGCTTTTGGGAAAACTGGGAGGCTGTGTTGCCCCTGTCGTCCCTTGGAGATATTCCAAAGAAGTAGCAGGAGGTCATTTTTAAGGGACATGGAGTGAGTAAGAGATAGATGATTCTTTCATGTTTGGATGCAGCAAAGGTAGTGGCATTATTAAGAATGACCAGAAGAAGAAAACATTGCTTGTTCCCATTAAAGCCCAGACTGAGGGATGATGGCATCAAGATATCTTTAGATGTCTGAGACACGTGCAGAGGGATGTGACTAAAGAAGGGTCAAGGACCAAGAGGAAAGTTAGGGAGAAATGCAAAATTAAGCTTGGAAGTGAACATTATTATCCTGCAAAAGTATGTCAAGAGAAGAGCAACGACTAAACCCCGGAGTGCTGGTCTGAGAATGGGAGGGATACAATGTAAGACTGAAAGAAATTGCTGTAGGACCTGTTAACAGCATAAAAGGAAATTGAATGCACAGTGTTATAAAAAGGGAATGCAATGGTGACACTTGAAAAAGACCAGGCAGGGTACTCACAGGAGTGTGTGAGCAAAACATAAGCTGCATCCATTGACTCTGAAGCTGACCTCTGAAAGTCAAATAAATCTCGGTTGCAGTGATTCAGACAAGGTTTAAATAATCATCATAGACAGTGGCAGAAAATGTTCCCCCAGCTGAATGTTACCCATTTGAGAGGTGTCTTTTGCAGTTCTCTGATGTACTGCGTGAAACAAGATCAGCTCTTTTCTCTTTTCTTTTTCTGAGGGTTGTGCACGGTCTCTTCTGGCAGAGGAATGGGCCTGATGGCCCTTAATTATTTTCCCTTTTCTTTTTCCTGTAGTCTCTTCCATAAGCATTGGGAATAGTGTACACAAAATAAGAAACTAGCTAGATCAGCTTCTCCTTCTTAAGCTTTTTAGGCTAACTTCAGGAAAGATTATTTCAAATGTGTTACAACTTAAAAGTAAAGACAGTAGAGTAGATGATTTTCCATATGCTCACTTGAACATAGCATCAATGCATAAAACAATTCCAGTCAGAATTCTTACTTCATAGCAAGTCAAAGGAAAAAGCCATACCTGATGGTTCACAGGACGGCTGGATACCAGGGAAAGAAAACTTTCTCAAGTGAAAAAAAATAAATGTAGACATGAGTCAAAATTTAGATGACTTAAAATGTAAATTAACTGACTGAAGTAGTCACCAATGAAATGTTTACGTTATAGAATATAGATCATAATCTAAAATGTACTTTATTTTTCCACACTTGGCATATAAAGATAAATGCAAGTAAAATCATATTATGGGGAAAGAGTCAGACATTTACATTTTCTGTGAAATGACGGAACTACCTGTAGCCGAATTCTCGTTTCAGTGTGCAGTTAGAAAAACTCCTTCTTGGTTTCTTCTTGAATAAACGAGACAAATGGAAGTTACTGAGAAATCAGCATACAGTTATAGAAATGTACTAGAAAAGACAATCTCTTAAAGGAATGACCATTGGAGAGTGGCTTGAAGATGCTCTAAAGTTTATAGAAATCTCATGCAGCCCAGAAACTAAGACCACAAAACCTTTGGCAAACTCTAGATGATAGTTCCCTAACTGGGGGAGGAATGAAGCGGTTCCGTGCCACACTAGAAGTGACCGGTGCGTAGTGGAGGACTGCTCGGACTTGCTCGAGGCCGATTCAGCATGTTTTATTTTTTGCTGCAGAAAACATACCGAGACTTCAGGTTGCAAGGCGTGCTGGAGGGAACGCTGAACAGTAAAACCTATGATACCGTTCACAGCCGTCTGACTGTCGAGGAGGCCACAGTCTCAGTCACGGACGCAGGAGGACTTCAGGGCATTACTATGAAAGACAGCGATGAGGAGGAAGGATGATATTATCTCACCGAGCATTTGGAGTTCGGGGGTGATGGTCTGAGGGTGGGGGTTATCTTTGGCTTGAGGTTTTTTTGGTAACTTGTCCTTGTAGTTGCATTTATAGTTTTGCCTTATGATATAGGTGCAGAAATGTAATTTGCTCCTTTTTTAAAAAAAAATGAAAGTAAGATTATGAGAGGAAAAGTGCCAAGGACTTTTGGAGAACAATGGTTGTAGCATATTTTAATGTATAGCTTTGCTTAGGGCTGCGAGAACACTGGCATGGAGTTTGAGTTCCACTTGTGATTACATTTCTTTCCCTTTTGTTCGTTACCATTCGTTCTTGTATCTCCATCAGACATTGATGTCTGTGCAGAAAACAAGATGTGTGCCTCACTTAAAACCCAACTATACAGGAAATCATTCTTGGAATAAGTCACTGCCCTAGGTAAAAAAAGTAGTGTATTTTCAGGTTTACACCTTGTTTACCTTTTTTTGTGCTTAATTTTGCATTGTTACGTGATGTGCATTAAAAATTTTAACCTTGGTTCTTTGTATTTTGAGGTTGGTATATAAGTAGTAGGACTCCAAGGACAGTCAAACACCTACAAACTACTTAGGAGTGTTGTTGTGTCTATTCATTTTGCAAGTTTAAAGATATCTCATCATGTTGGATGTCAGTAAGCTTGCCATCAATGTTTCGATTTCTGTGAAAAATTTCAGGCAATAAGAACCCATTTTGTCGTGACCACTTCTGTATCTACCCAAGTTTGTATAGAATTCTACAATTAAAAGATGTTTTCAGTATTTCAAACCGTTTGAATTGTTATGTGATTCCTCATGAGAACAAGGTTTTTTTGAAAGATTATTATGTTTAGTTTATATAGTGATTTATAGTGTGTGTATTTATTTTATAGAGCAGATATATTTAGGAAACAAATATCCAAGGACACGAGACCTTGATAAAGAAAAAAAGCAAACAGAAACGCCTCACTGGCAGGCGAACATTGTCCGCTGCCTGTTTTCCTGTGCCCTCAATATAAGCCACAAAGAATTCAAATTTTCATCAGTCAAACCTCACACAAGTTATGAAAAATGCAGCCTTTTTTTTTTTTTGTGGGAACATGACTAATTCCTGGGTTTGCGTAGACAAAATCAGAAAGAACACAGAAGATACCCAAAGAAGGAAGGGAGGCTGCTGAGGTCCTCGCTGAGCCATAGTGTTATACTTGAAGGGCTTCGCTGATGGACTATTAAGGGTTCACAAGGCTGGTGAGAAGTTTCCCTGCAAGACCGGACTGTAGATTTCAGGGGTCTGCCGCAGGCACACGGAGCTGCAGGAATTGCAAACAAGAGCTGTAAGGAAAGTTTTTTTGAACACACTTGGAAACTCAGCCAAACAGGGAAGGGCAAGTTATGCTTCTTCCTGGGGAAAAACCCAAAGTGGCAATTACTTCCTGCGGCAAACCAGCCCCCTGTTCTGGATGGGAGTTGAGGTGAATTCAGCAAAAAGGGAGAAATGGGAACTGGTGGGGATGGCCGTTCTTCTCAGCTTTTGGTGTCGTGACCGAGTGCTCGCCCAGAGGTGCCTGGGGAGGCAGGGAGGGTAAGTATCAATAGGGCCAGGTGGGGCTCCGGCTGAAAGCCAGGCTCAGTAAGGAGTAGCCCACTGGGCCAGGAGCTGCAGGCAGGCAGCTGCTGTGGCAGGCAGCGGGGTTCAGAGGGAGCCAGGCTGCCCAGTGTAACACCCAGCTCCCCAGAAAAATAAATCTGAGAGAGACCAGTGCCCATCAGGCCCAGAGGGAGCTTGTCTCTGCAAGGATCCCCCTGCTTGCCCTCTGCCCCCAGCCTTTACCTCCCTGAGACCCTGTGGAGATGCCTGTGGAAGAGCCAGTTGTAATCAGGTGAAGGCAGGTGTCACCACGGTGGCCCTGCAGTGCCTGCCGAGGCCACCCAGTGCAGGGGCATGCCAGGTCCAAGCAGGGCTCTCCTGAGAATTAGGCATTAAGAAATTTTTAAGGTTCTGAGATGACACGAAGGGTAGGAAGCATTATCAAAACTGGACGCTGTCCCTAGCAAGTCGCTAACTGTGTGGGAGCTCGAAGTGGGAACTGGAAACTCTGAGACAAAAGTGGCTGTCACCAGCACAGCCCAGGAGGTGATGGGTCCAACGCTCCGTCAGCTGAGATCAAGCCGGCGGTAGCCCATCTGCCCAGCCCTGCTAGCCAAAAGCCCTGTGGGAAACACACTTGTTTCTCTCTTCTCCCTTGTGGGCTTGTCCTCTGTCCCAAGTTGTCTCCACACCAAGAAGGGTTTCCTGGTAAAGCTAATGACTCTCCCTATTGATTTGGACAATTACAGAGTAGGTAATAGTAATTTCACCTGTTAGGGGCTCAAGAGGACTCAGGCCATCATGGTCCTGGCGGGCCTCACCTGGGACCCCCACTCACAGACTCTGCCCAGGGACTCCATCTCAGCTCAGTCCAGGGCTGCCAGTCTCTGTCCCAGCAATGGAGTAGCAGTCTGGTTTCCAGGTCACAGGCCCTGTTGATCCAGACCCGGACCCCTGGAGTGACTACAGACCTGCCTGATGATCACAAACAGGTTGGTGATACAGACTTGAGGTTGCCACCAGCTCTTCCCCTGCTCCGGCCTGCCCTGTTCCCCGGCTGGGGGTGGTAGGACCAGCCCTGGCTGGTGGTGCCCTGCCTTGTTTGCCTGGGGAGTCCCCCTGGTGCTCTGTCCCTTGGGGAGCAGTCAACCCTTTCTATGCCCGATACCACCTTTAAGAAGAAAAAAAAAAAAAAAAGTTTGTGGCTTGAAGTAGGTCTGAGTTACTCAAATTTCATGTAGCATGATACATGCACACCCCATATGTCGAGCACTTTGCTATACAATTTCATCTGCACGCAGTACTTGCAAGACATGTCTGTCAGTAAGATCAAGATAAGTAAGGAAATAGTAAAAAAAAACCCAAACAACAAAACAAACAAAGATGATGTAACCATGAAGAAGTTAAAAGATGTTTGTGATTTCAGAGACATTAACTCAGACACAAGGTATCTGCTAAGTTATTATTAGAAAGGCAGCACAGCAGACATCACGGGGAGGCCGGTACAGAAATGACAGCACTCCAAAGG
>VYZM01018155.1:649216-675107 GCA_013398915.1 Dromas ardeola
TGAATAGGGGGCCTAGACAAAGTGCCACAAATTCATCTGGAGCCAGCTCAAATGAAGGCATGTCAGTCACAGCTTAGTACCAGAACAGTTTAATTGGACCGTGCTTGAAAACTAGAACTTAGAAAGCTCCTACCCTGCACCTCTTGTGCCATGCTTAGAATGGGACAGTCACCATTTTGTTCTTTGGTGCTTGGTAAAGAAAATAGGGACTTAATTTGCGCGTGGTGTTCCGACGTGCTAATATGAAATAATGATAACTCTGTAGGTATGTCAATCGTTCCTCCCAGTGGCTGTTTGGTTACTGGTTTGCTCAGGTACCATCCTTGCAGAGGGAGAATTGTGTGGTACCCTGCTGCCAACTGTAGCAGTAATGATTCCGTAGTAACTCCCACCTCTCCCATAAAACCAGGTAGGTTTAGCTCCTGTGGTAGCTCCAGCTCCACTCCATGCTGGGTACCCCTTCTCCTCCTGGTGCGAGGCCGCGGGCTGGGTGACTTTTGGATGACTTAGGGGCTGCAGAGCACACTGTGACCCCCCCCAACAGCTGGTTGGACTCACCGATAGTCCCGTGTGGGTTTGCAGAAAGTTGTCATTTTGCTTCAGTAATCTGTGACTCTTGAAACAATACAAAACTTCTCGTTTTAAAACCTCTGGTGGTATTACGAAGTATGAGCAGTGTCTATCTGCGGTCCTCCTTTGAAGCTCTCATGGAAATTATTTAATGGCTCCACTTTCAGTCACTCTGTTGTAATCAAATCCTTAATTAGGCACAGTATTAAATCCAACAACCATGCCCGTGGAAATACAAAACCTCCTCCCTTTCCACCTTTGAGGTGGCTAATATTTCACTACCATTATTATGTGATTTCTAAGAAATCATCTTCAGTTACCAATCAATTAAAACACATAGAGAAGCTGGTTCTCTGATTTTATTTTTTTTTCTGAATAATTCCATGAAAAATCAATACATAATAAGTTTTATTTCAGGTGCAAAATGAGAGAGTGATGCTTAGCAAACGTAAGCGTGAGCAGCTTATCTGCAACTGCACAGGTAGGCTAAGTGTTTATTTTCAGGGATGGGACTATAAGATTCAGTTGCAGACTGACACAGCATGGAAGAGAAACCTTGATTCATGGTACTTTAGCTTAGAGGGACTAAATACAACTGATGACACATAATAAACCTTTTCAAAATATTTCTAAGAAAGGCACCTGTTAACCTCTTCATATTACCATGAGACATTGGAAGAGTTTATGCCTCCAAATAAAAACCTTGCCTAACTCAGATTTAAAAGAAATAATCTTGAACGAGAACTTTCTTTCTAAATAACGATCATGAAAAATCCTTGGATGATAAATATGTTCAGATGAATATTTTTTTCTGAACAAGCAAAAGTAATCTCTGCTGAAGAAGTTAAACAAAATCTGAACGACAATATGTTCAGAAAAATAAACATTTAGCTTTAGCTACAAAAGGCTTTGATTGTTTCTTTTCCTGTGTTTGCCAGGAAATAAAAAAGAAATGGCAATCTTAATTTTTAACCCACTATATTTTAAAGGAACAATATGTTGGCTTTTAAAATAAATAGAAAAAAATGATTACGAGGAACGCGGGAATCACATACTCTTTTTTTCTTGTATGATTGCCAGCAAATACATTAATATACATACCATAAATAAAAATACATCTTAAAAAAGCACTTTGGGCTACTTTAACTGAATACCAAAAGCTGAGGGCCAACCCTTGCTTATGTCCAATAATGCTTTTGCATCCCGTGAACATGGAAAGTGCAAGAGATACAGATAAATGAATTTAGATGACCTTTTTAAATTTATGGGAACAACCAGTTTGAAGAGCTACAGTAGAACTGGCTAGAACAGTTAGGTAAAGACCAAAACAAATTCATAATTACTTTTGTGGACAACCTGTAATTATTATGATTTCACATAATAAAGTAATGGACTGTTTTGATTTGCAAGGCCTCAGAAGCAGAGACACCCTCTCCTACAAACAGTGTTTCTTCTGTTCTTGTGGATTGTGCTGGTTCTCTAGGTATATTCTTCTCACATACCTTTAGAAATGCAGTGTACAGTTACAATTTTTGTGAAAATATTAAATTACGTAAGGATTATAACTACAGCAGGGACTGAGTCTCTGCTCATGGATCTGCCACAAGACAGGCAGTTGACTCCTCAGCAATGCAAAACTCATATTTCTTGAAAAAGCAGTCAGAAGTTGTTCTAAATCCTCCCTGATGCTGAATGTTATTGCACACCAGACTGACTTGTAGTGGAAGTTACAGTGAGCAAAGAGCTACTTTAATTTATGCAAGAAAAGGAGTACCTCACAGCTGAGCTGCATTTACTATATTTAACTTACATCTGTCTCTATACTAATTACAGAGGGTGACACTTTATAAGATCATTTTTTTTCTGAATAATTTTGTCAAAATTTCTTTTACAAATCAGCATTTATAACACTCTGTAGAATTTTACAAGTAGATTTTGATACAACGTTATTATAAAAACTTGTTGCATTGGGAGGAATTTACTTGAAACCAGAGATAATCAGCTTAAGGGTAAGGACGAGTCTTCTGGGTTGGTTTCTTGCCTGAGGAGGTCACATTCAAACGCCCCTCCTGCTCCACGTGCTTCCAAGCACTTCAGCAGTGTCTGTCCAGCGCTTTGGAGTCAGCGCATCTATTTTGGTCTTTCGTGCTTTCCTTGGACTGCTTCTCTTTGCATAAATGACAAACAGTCATAGGATCAGAGAGAAAGTTGGAGATTGGACTTGGGTGCCAGATCCACAGCATGAGGTTGGCCCAACTGCAGGTGCTCTGTACTAATATTTTGCAAGAGAAGCACCTTTTAAAATGCGGATTAATTAAAAAGGATTTTACTACGCTTAAGCAACTCATAAGCAGATAGAAATCATTTAAATGTGGATGTCAGGCATCTCAGGAGCATTCCCAATCCCCAAGCTGTTTGCTTTTCCAAATTCTGGGAATTAAGTTTTCATTCTGTGAGTGTCAGAAAAGAACTGTTGGTTACTCAGGGTGGGGTTGCAATACTTTTGAAAGACCTTGGTTTCACCCTATTGCACAGCGAAGATAAATTCTGGAATTATGAGATTATTAGCTAACCGGCATGCTTGCTTTCCCAGTCAGTTTTGCTGGTCATGCTCTTTGTATGGGCCGTCTGCTTCTTTTACAGAGCTCTTAGCCTGTTTTGTTCCCATTTCTCAAGGAGAATGAAGCACCAACTTGTACAGTGTCCCACAGTCTTATCCAAGGTTTAGACATCGCTACCCACTCCCCCTTCTTTTTAATCAAGCGGTTGCCAAATACCACATACAGTAATTAGGTTATGAATCTTTTATTTTCTGGATTTTTGTTTTCTTTTCAGCAAAGTTCAATTCAGAACAATCTTGTTCAAGGCATGAGTCAAACCAGCCTGTCTACCTTGGTCAAAGCCTACACCCAAACTTTGGGCATCTTAACAGGAAACAAACATAAATGACTGCATTTTCTACACCATCAGTGGAGCCTCTAGGAGCATGAAAAAAAGATTCAGTCCCTCCCGTGTTAGGTACTGCCTTCACCACAGATAGTTTGCAGTTCTTCCAGCAGCCTTCTGAAGCAGTCCAGTTACTGAAGCATCCCTCTTCTCTGTTACGATTTCTGGCAGGACAAGACAAAATCCCAGCAAATGGTGCTAGTGACTAATTTTACGTAATAGTTTGGTGGTGAAGTTGCTTATCCCCGTAGCCGGAGGATGGGCAGCTGTACCCTGCTTTGCTGGGCTGACTCACAATGCCAACATCTGAATCCTAGGACACCATCCTGGTCCTCGAGCCATGGAGTACCTTGGGTGAAAGCACTCTCCAAGAGTCCTTGTTTGCTTTGCATCTGCCATGAAAACACTGATGGGGCCAGAGGACAGTAAGCACAAAGGACTCCTTCTCCTGCCCTCCTGGGCCAGGCTTTCAAAGAGGACAGAGCTGCCCTTCTATCTGGGTGCCCTGGAGCGCATGTGATGTTTTCAAGTGGCCTTGGAAGCAGGGATGAAATCCTAGTCCTACTGCCTTGCAAGTGCCTGCCATAATCTCCAGCTGCTCTATGTCTTCCATAGACCTGGCTGCGCTGTGTCTCAGTTTAAAAAAGAGAGTTAAAAAATGCTCTCATGTAAGATATTGCGTGGCTTGCTTGTTTTCAGCTTTCCCTTTGGATTTGGGTACGGTCCGCCCCGTGTTGGGCAGATTAGGGACTGTTTTACACTGAATGAGCTAACTTCTGACAATTGTTAGATTTCATTATCACACGTAACTCTTGTTTGCACCCAGTAGATTTTAAGAAACCTTAGGGTCCCATCAATGCAAGCTGGAATGACTCTTTCTGGAGCCCATGGTTGTGTCTGTATTCAACCGCGAAGACTCTGATGCCCAGCAAAGTTCTTGGGCTGTAACTGCTGCAGGTAACGTTAAAGCAGTTGCTGTTTCTAGCTGCTAGCACAGCTGAGGGAACAGAGAGGTTCTGGATTCTTCAGTGAAGAAAAGTTAAATTCAGAGGAGACTTCTGTCTCTGAGAAATATCTCAAATTAATTTGAATTTATGGAATCATTAAAACTTTGTAACTATTTGGTACAATCAGGAAACCCATCCTTTGTTTGCTTTTGAAAAAGGCTCTTCCTTGGAAGGGAATTTCTTTTGGATATCTGTACCTTTCCAACAAAAATAATGTTTGAAAATAACATCACTGGAGAATGAGTATATTTACCTAGGGAAGGCTAGCATAAGCAAATCTGACTATATAAACCTCCCCATGTTTCCCACTCACATATAACATTTTGGGTCGTATGAAGTCACATAAAAGGGATTGTTTCTT
Source organism: Dromas ardeola (assembly GCA_013398915.1). NCBI lineage: Eukaryota > Metazoa > Chordata > Aves > Charadriiformes > Dromadidae > Dromas > Dromas ardeola. The sequence goes on from VYZM01018155.1 coordinate 654,101, forward strand.
GCTTTGTCTGTGAAACATTTGCAAGAAGTGCAGGCTACCTTCTTGACACCTGGATACCTGTCAACTTCTTCAAATGTTCGAGAGCCATCATACCCATGCCTTATACCTGGGAAGCCAAGAGGAGAGGAAGCGCTAGGAGGAGTCTCCTGGTGGTCTCAAGGCTGCTGGGGCTGGATGAGGCATGAAGCTGAGACCTAGACGAGCTGGTGGCTTTGACCGCAGATACACTCCTGCTTTCTTGCGTCTTGCCGCCACCGGGGACCTGAATTAACCAGCAGCCCATGTGCCAGCATCAGCTCACGGTAAGTCAGTTGACATCTCCTCTGTGTGGCCACTGCACTTGTAGGGTGTGTGGTCCATTCGTAGTGAAGAACTGCAGTTTGGAGACACTTGATCTCGAGCAGTGCTGCAATACTGAAGAGCTAACATAAAATTATACTATTCTGATCACACTGAGGGTCTCTGGAGTTTGGGTGAGGGGTTTTTGTGGTTTGGGTTTTTTTTTTTTTTGTTTTTGTTGGGTTTCTGTTTTTTTTTTTTTTTTAACTGAGAGTGGAATTTAAATCCTATTAAAGTGAACGGAAAAAAACCCTCTCTCCTTTGAGTCCAGCTGATCAATTGGATCAATAAGACAATTTTTGGAAGGCAATTATCCTGTCTTATCAGGAATCTAAAAAAGTAAAATATGGTTTATGGTACCTTAGTTTATAACCCATAATTTTTCATTTCCATGGGGGCTTTCCTAGCTGTCAGGAATACCGTATCCTAACTGATCTGTATGTTCTCAAGTATCTTAGAGTTTGACTTTGTTACTGTTTTTAAAAATCTGGTGATACACCATAGTATCCTGTTTTCTTGTGAAAATGAACTTTTCAGTACGAGCAGCAGAAAATCTTTGCAATTTAGATATAGATTTTTTAATCCACTTCTCAGTAAAGACAAATGCTGTGTAATTTTTAATAAAATTACTTATTTTTATTAAGAACTTGGACAGAACCTTCTTAGAACTTAGATTTTGCCACCAACTTCAGTAGGACCGGCATGAGATGTGGGTATTTGAAAGATGATAATGTGAATATGCTCAAATACTATCCACTTTGGTACCTAATAGCTTTGTGAAGATGTTAAAATCCAAATATAAGCATTCTGAAGATAGAAAGAGAAGGAAGATGGAAGCGTATCCTGAAAAGTCTAAAGATCCTGTTTATATCTAAAAATATTTGGGCATCAACAATGGCGGGTATAATAAGTAAGGCATACAATATTTTTCACCCACAAAATGCCACCATGCTATAGTCCATTTCAAAATGTGCTGTTGAATAAATATTTATAGACAATCCTGCATTTTTGGAGTTAGTAGTCTGATCTCTCCAATAGATACCTGGGCAGTGTCATTCCGCTGCAGACGTACAGCATGCAATGAGCCTCATACTCACAGTGGGATGCTGCTGCTAATTGCAACAGTTGTAGCTCAGAATAAGGTAGCAGCTTCTCAGTGAGATCTAAACAAATTAAGGTTAAATTTAAATGGATCAATCAGAAAAAAAAAAACCAACCCAACCAACTGTCTGTTGCTTTTATAGTTCATTAGCTATTAACACTAATAGCAGTGTAAAAGGACTGTTAATTTTCTTGTGATATATTCTATAGCCTATTATCTATTAAAAGGGAGTAGGTTTCAAATGCGATTTGATGCGTTAGGGATCTAACATGGGTCTTCTTTGAGCTTTCTGAGGATAGATCCCTCGGTATTCAGGCTTTTTGGTGGGCAGAGTCAAGACTGAGTTCCCGTGGGATCCTTCTGAGGGAGTATCATCTCTGTTTGCTTTGTTTCTTTGTTTTCCCAAGCCAGGGGATTTTCCTGGTCTTCGCCCTAAGGGAAGATGCAAGGGTTCGGTATCTATGAGTTGAGAAGGTGTTTTGTTATTGGCTCCTTCTGTCCTGAACCTTCATCACACCAGTGAAGGAACCTGTTGTCAAGGAAGGCAGACGGAATTCAAAACTGGGTTTGTTTTTGTTTTTTAAATCCCAATCTGACCACTAATGCCATCATTTCATATTTGTCCATATTAAAGACAAAAGTGGGTCAAAGCAAGATATCCTTGAATGATATACTCTTTTAATTAAGAGGAGCATGCTCCTCATGATGATGAGGTGGGTGACCGGAGCACCTGTTCTGGCTATAAAACTCTGTGATATGTAACAGGTCCCTCCCCGCTCTGAAGAAACAGTCTGAGTTAGGCTTTTGCACCGGAATTACACTGATCATGTCTAAGACTGTAGCTAAGCACAAAGAAATTTGGCATGTAAAACCAGACATAGGAGAAAATCTTCATTGTTGAAGTCACTGACAGATCCTGTCATCTCTGTGAAATCCAATTGAACTAAATCTTTGCTTGATGATTCAGCTGTGAAGGGCAGAGATTTAAGCAATTGTTTTCTGTGGCTGGTAATTGAAAGCAAACAGTAGAAATTCAGTGGGAGGTTTTTGGGAAAACCCAAGATTAGAAACTTGTTTTTCCCATAATTTCCTTTTGCATAAGTAGTTAATTCTTTCTCCCCACCCTTCTCTCTCCCTCACACACACAGAGGAAAAAAATACTTTACGTACACTCATTCAAACCTGTAACTGTATACTCATTTTGTGTCTGGGGCTTTATGAATTCCTGTGGAGAGCAGGTACCTGTGTCTTACTCACCATCCTAGCCTGGATCCCTGCTTCTGTCAGGGAACCCTGCACATGAGCGCTTGGCTTGCATGAAGTCCTCCTGTTCAACACAACATCGGAATGGAAACTGCTCATAAATAACACTGTCATGGAGACATAGACTCTGTTTTGGCAAAAGGAAAACTCTGTACAGGTCCTGCCACACAACCATGCGACTGGTTGTATTGGCTAATTCCAAAACAGTTGATTAAACGCAGCCGGGGAACTGTCTTGGGCACTGAAACTCGGTTGTCCACACTATCAAACTTAGTTCGCTCAGTCATTAGCATGGTTTAGTGTGGGCCAGCCAAAACAATTCCCAGGCACAGTTAAGGGATTAGTATCGGCCAGAGACCATTCCCACTGGGCAGGTTGGATGCAACCACTCTATTTTTGGAGAGTAAGAAAGCTAAATAATATAGATACAGGTTGGTTTTGTGCCAGCTAGGTTAAGTGCCTGCAAACCAGTCCAGTTCACGTTTTATTTACCAATACAGCTGCTGTGTGTGCTTGTGCTTGTGCAATTCAGGTGGTGTTTGCATGGAAGGGCAGAATTGATCGCACATCTACAGGGAAACAACCACCTGTGCTGGGCATATAGAGCATGTCCAAGCCAGCAGTCCTCTCCCGCATATTCTGAGGAGCGCTGACTGGACTGAAAACTTTATGAAAATTTAAGAAGCTGCCAAGGCATCTTCAACCATCTGGTCGACTCAGATGTGGGACCTTGTTTTTGGTGGACCTTGTTTTTGGTGCTGTCTGGTGTGGTGACACAGGCCTGAAACAGCATTTATAAAGTTGCTATATATGTTTTTCGATACTCACAATGTCTCCACTTTCCAGTATTCAGTGTCACTGATTCTATAAAAGAAGTGATGAGCCTGCAAGGGAAAATGACGTAGAAATATTCAAACTAAACAAGTGTTGCAAGCAAGACTTCAAAATACATCTTTTTTTTTTTTTTCCCCAAGAATTCTGTCCAACAGCTACAGAGACTCATTGGAAAGCATTTCCTTTGGTGCGTTGTGTGGTGTGACATTAATCTTCCCTAATAGAAGGTGTTCACAGTCTAATTGTCTACCAATGATCCACCTGACCAGATTCCCCTTCGAGTCACTGGAGAGAAATAAGCATTTCTAGAGCGTGATCCATCTCCTCTAAAACTGGTGCATGAACTGTGCTTTAGATGTGCTTTTTTCTCTTTTGTTTTTCACTGAGTACAGAAGGAGTAGTGATGATCAGCTTGGGGTATATGCTATGGTTGTACGCACCCAGTGCTGGGTTGGCTGAAGAACACCTTCCTGTGCCTCTCTGTTAGGCACAGGGCCACATGCACCAGTTACCTAATTCCACCCACATACTACGCATTCTTCAGAAAATAGATGGCATTCAGAAATGCCATGACTAATTATTCTTCTTAATAACAGCAATACCCTCTGTTTTCAGTATTTGTTTTTCCCATTTCCTCAGCCGTGAGATGTCCTTTACAGTAGAAGTTTTAGCAGACTTATCAGCCTTCACGTGCTCCGTTTGCAGGCATGTCCTCCCGCATTGAAAACCAGACCTTTGGTGGTGGTCTTAGTATTTTCTTTTTGTGCCTTCTGCATTGCATATCCTGTTAAACATACTTGCCAAAAGACAATAGTCTTATGGTATGGGCTAAACTTTATCTACCTTCTTTCTCAAGAGTTGCAGCTTATTTGCATTTCAACATCCATTTCAAATGTCATCTTTTTTTCTGGATCTGTTTAGATATTTGCATATGCTTCACCACAATGCAGCTCCTAGTTTGTGTCGTAGCCAAAAGGAAGATATTTTCACTGCTGCTACATTACTTTTTTTGGAGATGTTCTTCAGATGCGCACCCTGTATGACCTGTTTCTTCTCTTTGTCTGTGTGGGGTGCTAATGTAAAATGCTTTGCTTTGCGTCACTTTGTACATAGCTTCTCTAATGATACACATTCCTTTTCTGCATGATATAATCCACATTTTCTAAAACCCTGTAACATCTTTGCCTTGGCTACATGCTTCTGTTTCTAAACTGGAGTGTCTGGTGCCACACTGCTGCATTTTGTGTGTGTGTGTAATTATTTGCTGGCATTTCCTTTCCATTTTATAATGTGTATGTCACTGGTGCTCTGCTCTTCTGAATAGCTTGTTCTGGCTTTCTAATGATTTTTTTCTAATATGAAGCTGTCCTGTGTTAGTGATTTCTTTTGTACTTCTTTTGAGTGTCATCCTCTTGTGATCTTTGTCATCATCATGCCACATTTATCAGTGAAATAGCTATCTTGTATTAATAGGTATAACTGGGTTACCCACTCACTACCTGCCTCTGTGGGTTCCTGATTTCTCTCACAGAAAACACTTCTTTGTATGAAGGGTCTTTTTCTTGACAAAACAATAAGACTCAAATGGCATAAACAACCTATCTGATTTTTTTTCCCTCTCCGCTTCAGTGAGCTTGCCACTTGAGACCCTTGCTCTGCTGCTATCTCTGTCTTTTTGCCCAATACTCTTCGGAAATGAGCAGCTTCCTGGATTGCAGATCACTTAGCTGCTTCAGATCCCGTGCAGATTAACACCATTAACTCCTTCCACTTAGTTCAGCTCTCTTCAGCGGCTTCTGTTTTCTAAAGTCCTTGCAGAACACATTTCTGGCACTAGTCTGCACAACAGCCATGGTCAGTCCATTTTTTTGTGCTTATACTATATCATCTTGGTGAGACTGCTTACAGAAATGGGGAACTGTAGATGGATACAGTGAAAGACCTGTGAATAAACAGCAATTTAAATATGTAGTCTTGTACCCTGGCACATGTCTGTCATGTTACCTCAGGGCTTCAACTCTTACTGGAGCCCAAAGTCCCAGCTCATCCCTACTGGCCACATGTTGGGCATCTTCTACACCTGCCTTGGAGAGTGTCAGCTTGCTTCCCACGTGGGAAAGGTAAAACGTGGGGGTCCTGGATCATGTTTGAGCTCTTCCACTATAATTAATATGGATGCAAAATGGCCCGGGCCACATGTGTCTGAAAACTTAGACTGGAGTGTGGCACCTAGACTTGAGCCTGGTTACAAAAACCATGTCAGAAATACCCTTAAACAGAAAGTGAGCAAAGCAGTAACTTACAGCTAGAATCATACAGAATCTAAGCACGGAGACAGTAATTTCCTAACAACTTCCTACATAATATTAATTAATCACAAAGCCAGACAGAAAAAAAACAGAGGCAAAAGTATATGGGTAGGATGCTTGCAGAATTATTTGGCATTGGCACGCATCTTTTCTCCTTGCTCCATGAATCTATTTCTAATTTAAAGTAATTCTCATTAAAAACAAGAGGATGCACAATTTGTGTGGAACAGCAGTAAATGGTTGCTAAAACATGAGAGCTAAATCATGAGTATGTTGTCAGGATATTACTCAGGCAAAAGTAGTTGTTGGAATATGGGAGGGGAAAGAGTAATTAAAAGAGTTTTTTTTTGTGTGTGGCATTAGTAACTTCTGGTTTAATTGTGAGTTAAGACTAACATGACCAACCCCTATTATATAGGGAAAATTAAGGGTTTAAGTGAGATTAACTTGCCCATGGAAAATGACTTTGGCTGTCAGACCTCTGTCCTAGGGGAAGAGCATCCGTTAATTAAACCTTGCGTAGTTCGGCAGAGCGGCAGCAGTGGAGTGTGCTGGGGCTGACGTGCCTTGGCAGGATCTCTGCTCCCAGAGAAGCGGCTTTGGGCTGGACTCTAGATAGCTGAAGTGGCTTGGGAAGATGCTACGGTGCCAGGAGTTTTCTTCCTCTGTGTATGGAAAAGACAAATATTGCTCCCAGCTGCTATTTTTCATCTCTAATAAAGCTCTGGCTAGTAATGATTGCTCTTTGTATTTTCCAGAGCCAGAAAGGAGGCTCATGCTCTTTTCACAGGCTCTTGGATTTCCTCACCAATTTTTTTCAGCTTCTAACAGAAAATGGAACACCACAAATGTCATGTAGTAATTGAATGACAGCAATGGGCAGGGAAAGATGACAGAAGAGCATAAAGTCAAATGAAAAGCCTTTTTTTTTTTTTTTGATAGTTAGTTGCAATGAATGATGTTATCAGACAAAATGATAAAAGATTACTTGTTTAAAACAATAGCTGAATTTCAGTGAACAGTCTTGTCCTTACATGCTTGTAGGACTGGGCTTTCTTCCGTGCCGTTTTTTAAAGAGGAAAAGAGGAAAGCCAGCCTGTGAGAGACACTGAGTTCAGTTCCTGATCCAAGAACCCCAACTGCTTGAAATGTTCACATCCTCAAAGAGAGGGGTTTGACCTCAAGAGTAGGTCTCAAATGGAGCTAAGACCGGGTGAAAATCTTCCTGATGGGAACCAGGACTGGGCAAGTGGCTTACATTCTCACACAAGAGAGAGAAACCTTGTGGAAATTAGAGTTGAAAGATACTTCTGGAGAAGATTTAATCAGGCTGACCATAGATTTGTGAACTGGAGGTAGATGGGCAGGTTGCATTGGGTAATCCTTTAAAACTCATGGATCAGAGGAGTCCTGTAGAGGTGGATTTAGGACTTGACTGGAAAGAGTTTGGACCTCAAGGGCAGGAAAAGATAGCAGGTGGCAGAAGGGGAGGAGGATTTCTGGATGAAAGCAACCTGTACCTAGGCTTTTACAAAGATGCCCTCCTCCCTGTAAATTGAGTGAGACCTTTGGACATCTAGCAGCCTGGTGATGGCTGGACAGTAGCTCCAATCATGCTGCATATCTGAACATCTAAGCGATGGTGCATGTGCATGCACAGAGCAGCTCTGTCACGGACACACAGTAAATGTGACGTACCTGGGAAGTGTCAGTCCTGATTTGCACATATGAAGTGGTTGATTTGCACCTGCACAATAACTAGAGCACATCCTAAGTGCTTGTCTACTGCACATGTGCACAATGTCTGTACAGAACGTGTATTGCAAAGTCTACTCCTACAATGTCCATATAAAAATATGGTCTGTGGCAGAAGACTTCTGGTATTACCTTTTGCCTTGAAAACCCTTAACTGGTACCCTAATTTTGGATGAGGACATACACAGGACTGATTTGTCCCCACTTCCCAATCCTCTCCATGTCCAGGACTATTCCCCTCATCCTTCCAAACCCCAGTGCTGCACTGCATTTTCTGTTCTGCAGAGAGAAACGTGACAGATCTCATTACATGTGGCTAAAATTCCGGTTTGCAGTTGTAGAACCTCAACAGATGGGTCTTTACATGGTTTGTGTCACTGTAGTATCTGGGAGGCTTACTCATGAACCCGACCATCCTCCCTCCCCCAGGCAGGTGTTGCACAGACAGAGGACTCAGCCCTGCCTTACCCGGCTTACTGCTGAAAGAGGAGATGAGAAACAATAAATGGATATTTACTGTAATCTAATATTATCCAGCACATAATCTATTATTATCTGGTACATTGTACATGATGCTGACTATTGTCTAAAGCTTGTGAAATCTCCAAGAACTGGACAACCATTTAAACTATGGTTTTTCTTATTTACGCTTTTAGTGCCTAAATAGAACATACAAGCAAAGTTAAAAGTTGTTTTTAAAGTAGTTAAGGATATTGGAGACTTACCAGTCAGTAATTGCTACTAATAAGCAACATGTAATTTAGAATCAAAAAGAAGAATTTTGTAAGAATCAAAATTGAAACTCAGCCCTTAAAAATCTGCCTGTTATTTTGCTATGATCTGTATGGGTGCCTTTCATTTTTACAACAAGCAAATGCATGGTAAGTTTCAAGGATGGGGCTAGAACCAAAACTTATCTTAAAATGCATGATTCATGCACATTCAGAGGCTAACTCGTATAACAATATGATAACACAACCTTTACTTCACTGAAAGGAGACACTCTCTAAGCAGTGGGGAAAAGAAATCAGGCAGTTCGAATGACTACATGGTCATGGTCAAACAGAAGAGACAAAGCCACTGTGACAAATTCACTGTATTCCTTATAAACAACTCCATATTTTTAAGAACAGCAATGTGCTCAGAAAAAAAGCATGTTTTTTTTTCCCTTATTACCTCCTCGGAATTCAGCATCTCTTTTGTTAGAGAATTGAGTTGAGCTTTAAAAAAAAAATAAAATTTGGTGCCATCAAGTGGAAATACTCTGTATTGCTGAGAAGAGCTGGCAAAGTGGCAGTGCATGGATTTCATTCGATACACCAGTGCTTTAAACTTAAAAATTTCAGTGGAAATGGTTTTCCCATCATACACATTGTGTCCTGGTATAAAATTGGCAAGAAATCCCACCTGTTCACAGGTTTCAGAAACTAACATCCTTCCCTCTTACACACGGCAAAAATACCTTGGTTTTATGACAAATCGCATTCATGGCTGTCATTAAAGACTATTCCTTTCTGTTTTTGTGATTTCCCTGCTGTCAACGTGGCAGTGTGCTCCTGACAGGAGTGTTGCCCATTGCCAGATCCCCATTCCAGAGCGCAGCTGTCCCTCTGAGGGAGCTCTTCTGCAGCGCCAACGTTGTCAACGTTGTCTTGAATTTCTTCCAATATGCAGGCATTAAAAGTCACATTCCTTTGCATTTCTAAATTTCTCATGGCAAATACTTTTTTTTTTTTAAACACAGGATCACCTGACAGGAGGGAAACTCGCTCTGGCAAGTCCCCTTGCAGTGGTCTAAGCAGTCCCTCAGTGTCTCACCCCTCTTCTGGAAGTACCTGACTTTCACGCTGGGGCTGGCAGAGCGTAACATCGCTTGGAGATGGGGAATGCTTGACACCACCTAAACGGCTTGTTTGCTGAACGTCGATCAAATCCTTCCGCTTTATCTTAGGGAGGAATTGCACAGGATACACTGCAGCTCAACAGAAAGAATAGTTACGAGTTTCACAGACCTGTTCCACTTAAAAAATAAATTTCCTGCCCTCTGGAAGCTTCTTTTTCAATATCAGGACATCTGGATTTACCTAAATAGCTCAGGACTTTGTGTTACTTTTACTGAGATTTTCCATGGCAATCCCAAACATTTTTAAAACAAACATTTGGATATTTATTATTTTTAAAAACATTTATTTATAATCAGAAGTCATTTTGTTTTGGAATGTTAGTAATCATTCAAAATAAAAGAAGTTGTTTCCTTTTTGCTGAACCAAGATTCTTCAATTTGAACTGAATGATTCAAATCTTTGAACTCTTTGATCCAACTAAATACTGAAAATATTCACTTTGGTCACTTCTTATTACTTTTTTTTTCACCATTTATGAACTGCTATGAGACCAAAGTGTTTTATTTCTGCTATATTCAGGGAGACCCCTCTTGCGATCAGTTATCACACGTAGTGTATTTGTATCAACTATAGCATTTTTTTTCTAGGAAAGCAAAATTGTTATATTATTTTAATTAAATTCAGAAGATGGTCTTTCTGTATATACATGTATGCATGCACACACACACATATAAATATACACACACAGACATATGAATGTACTTATTAAAAAAAAATCTCCATGGTTTGGCATCTTTGTCAAAGTCCTCTCCTGAAGCGTTACAATATTCAGTCAGATTTAGACCAAAATACTATGTTATATTTGGTGCTGGAAAATAGCTGGGAAGGTATGTCAAACTCTAGCTCGTCATTGACATGTTTTCATCCCTGCAGGCACAAGGCGAAAGGGTCCAACTTGTGAATAAAGCATCACTGATGCTTTTGTCACCATCAGGTTTGACTCCTGCTTTTTTCTTCTTTTTTTCCCCTCAGCAATTGTTAAGGATGCTATAAATATATAACGCCCTCTGCGTGAGGCCTGGAAACCAGAGCATAGTTCTAGATCACTGAATGCTGAACATGATCCTGGCATGATCCTGTGCCACCTACCACCTCCTGCTCTCTCTCCTGGCACAGGGCTCTGGGAAGAGGGATGCTCTGGAGCCCTATGCCAGTACCGTACCAGAAAAAAGAAACTCCTTAGACAAAGGTTATTCTCAGAGGGGCTGTTCATACGCATCTGAAGGGTTTTAGAAGCCCACTACATTGCAAAGTGGTTAAAAGGATATAAATCTAACTGAGAATTGGGCCCCTCAGATCTCAAGGGAACAGCATGACTGTACTTGAAATACTAATTTACTTAAGCATTTTCGAGTGCTGTATCTGGAGGAGACACTAACTGTAATACATATGTGGGTATTTTAGGAAAAGGAGCAGATAGGACATGGCCAAATGCTTCAAGGATCTCCTATGAAGTATATTTAACTATGTATTTATTATATATCTTTGCTTTCAGTGTCTTACCTCTTGAAGTCTCCAGGGATATTGCTGTGAGGAAAGAACATAGCTGGTTTTTATGCATATGGAAACTAATATGTAAACTGTAAGACCTCACATCAGAAGAACAGTGTGCTCTCGTTAAAAGCAACTGGGAGTTTGTTATTTAATTCTTTGTAAATGTGGTTTGGTTTCTAATATTTGAGAGAGGGAAAATGGTTCTATAATCACTTTGAATAACATGAGAATTTTTCTTATCTTGTTATTGGCCACTAACAAGTGGAATCGCATCCTGTGCCTTGATTTTGATCATTTAATAGAATCTCTTTTAGTATCAAAAATTAGCTTTTAAGTTATTGAATATATGCTGCTGTTCTCCATCTTGAGCTCCCTAATAGGTGGGTCCTTTCTTGCATTTTACTGAACAGCATCAGAGCCATTAGTAATTTGAATTCTACATCAATGTCAAAGCAATACCCCATCACAGAAAATTGCTGATTTGGCTCAAAGACTTTATAATTGTGTAAACAATATGTAATTTCTGAACCCAAAGGCAGCCTTATTTGATTCATTCTAATGTCCTTCTTTTCAATGATAAAATGTTAAACATTTTAATTTTCTGATTAAAGAGAGGCTCCAAACCAAGCTATTAAAATCACGGCTATTACCAATTTTAGGGCTGGTATTTCTGTTTTTTTGTTCTTTCTGTTCAAAAATTGAAATCAAGGTAATGGTTTAGTGGTAGACTTTTGTTGCTATGGAACTATTCATTATCTTATGATATGGGATGCACAGAGCAGAGACACGAAGATTTGATTTCATAAACACAATATGAAGCTTTTAATCCTTTCACTCTCACTGAACAATTTATGTGTCACAGTACTTTTCAGTACATTTTTTATTCTCCAAATGTGTATACTGCGAGTATTTTAAATAAATAAAAAAAGGTGAAAAGTATGAATAAGCATACATGCAGGTGTTTGTATGTGTATGTGTTCACACATACTTATGTGGTGGGTCTATAATTTTTCCTATAGCGTTTTTAAACATACTGGATCTAAAATTTAAATATTGGAAATCACGTAGAAAGATAATGAATCTATGATTTTATAATGTGCCCTGGTTAATGGTATGATGCTTTATGAGGTATTTATGGGGTACAAAAGTATTTTTTAAAGGGTAGCACAAAAGAAGCATTTTATGTGTCAGGCACCTGGGCAGATTCCTGGGCAGGTGGAGTTGGCTGCAAGGGAAAAGGAACCAGGTCATAAAATTCACGTAGCAAAATAGGGGGATGAAAAAGATGGGAAAATCTTTATGGCATTAGATTTTTTTAGTCTAGGTCCTGTTCGTGGCCCTCATATTCCCACTGTGGAGAGCTCTTTTTCATCTGCACTGAGCTCTTCCAGATGGTGGAGTGAAAGGAATCTCCATAGCTACACGGATGGGAAGGCAGAGCGGGCTTTGTCCCACTTACAAGACTATTCAGGCTCTTACCCCAATGTACCACAGTTTACGGCTAACGACCATGTAAGAACACTTCATATTTTGGAGAAGAACAAGGGAAAAAAAGATTTCAATACAGGCTGCATCAGCTAACAAATTTTGGGGTGGAAAGTTCACATTGTGAAGAAAGAAAACAAGATTAGTATGATTGATTTATTAATTTATGTTGGCATCCACCTCAGCTTGAAAATATTGCTCTGGTAGATAAAAGTAGACTGTAAAGCAGAGCAAGGAGGAAACAAAACAACGCCAGGGATAAGATCTTACCAAGGAAAAATACTAAGACCCTCTAGGGAATAATGGAGGAGCTATTAATGGGAAAACCAAGCCTGGTCCCTGAGCTGTGAGCTTGAGAGGGAGTGTGTGCCCATGTGTGTGAGTGTGTACCTGTGTGCCATCTCAAATGAAACTTGCACTTCAGCTGTGTAGGCTGAGACAAAAAAGTTTCAGTGAAAAGGAAGTACTGCCCAAACCAGTAAAGAGAGTTGGGGATCTCTCTGGGCAGTAAAGAGGACACACAGAAAGGACAAATTATGAGATGCAGTCTGTGTAGACATGCAAAGGTTTAGAGGTTAGACTCAAAAAATCATCACCTCATGACGTTAGACTCAAAAAATCTAAACAAGGTTCAAGTAATCATTGTGATGTATTGAGATGAGCAAGAAGGGAATCACACCAGATCAGGACAAAGAGCAAAGCTTGTTGGCAAGAAGTAGTAGGCAGGGGACACACCAGCCAGTGGTATCAGAGGAGGAAGATACTGAAAGAAGCTGTAGTAGTAAGCTGGTAGAACCTAGTAGCTGGCCCTATCTCCCTATCAGATCTTCTTCCTCATAGTAGTTTGATTCTACTGGACTATACAGAGCTACCAGAGCTGTTAAGGACCTCAGAGGAACGAAGGAAAGGTCCCACTTCTTAAAGAAGCATTAATAATGGAATCAATAATTGTAAAATGGCAAATAGCACATTTACATCCTGCATAGAAAGTCTGTTTTCTCATTCGTCCTTCATAATGCCAGAGCTGAGGATCAAAAGGACATAACTCAATATTTACCTCTCCGGCAGACAGCGTCAGGTTTCAGATGCTGGAGGTGACATTTTGACCAGAAGAGAATCCTCATCAGATGTTTGGTCTCTCTGCTAGGGATGGAAGCAGCTGCCTGCACAAAGGTTGGTAAAACTTGGGAAAAACGTTTAATTAGATGTGGACATTTGTAACCCACCTGTGCTTGCTATGCACCTTTGCATGAATAAACTGCATGTTAAGTTTAGAGAATCAGTTTTGACTTTAAGCAACCACAGACCACCATAAATTTCCTTGTATAGGCCAAAATGCAGTAGTGCTTCTCGTCCTACAGGGAACCTGCAACTCCAAAACTGAGGGAAAGTGTCCAAGTGGCCTCTTCCCTTGATGAGATGAAGGTAATTTCAATTACATGCAATGGGTAATCTCAGTAGGTTCAATTTCAACTGCTTTTTGTCTCAACAAAGAATTTTGATCAGAATACGGAAAAATCTGGTGGCAACTGGATCCTTATCTCCATTTTCCAATAACATTATGGACTAACTAAAGTAAACCCAGTCATTTATATATGATACAACCTCACTCTTTGGTGGGCCGTCATGAGAAACCGTAACCAGTGCGATCCATTTATTAACCAGGGACGTATTGTATAAAGAGATTTGCACTTTTTATTTATATAACTCTGAGGTCAATACTAGCTTCACGACACACAGGTTGACAATTGAAATGTTTTTATTTACATGTGTAATCAAACAGGTAAACTTTTTCTGCACCTTGGTATTTTTCTTACTAGACAAAGGAAACAATGGAAGCATGATAATTCATGATATGCCTCTTTTCATCCATTTGCATCCTTGTTTGTTCTTTTTTAGTGCACCACAGAAATTAGGAATGCAAAGGAATCATTGGATCATGTCCTGATTTTTACCCATAGTTTCTGGTGCTGTAAGAATTTCCCTTCTAATTTAACCATAGTCCAGTTTACAGCTCAACCACTGAACAAAACTGAAAATCAGATTTAAAGAGCAATTTCTGTGTTTCAGTATGCACATAAATTGGGTCAAAGTAGAAGGGCCTTCAAAGAAATGTTTTGACTAATCTTTTCCAAGGATATTCCAGAATTGCCTTATTGCGACTCCCAGAAATCACATGTCATTTGAAAGCAGGCTGGCCCTTGGCTGTGCTGTCACCCTGATGACATGCAGGAGTACATCGGGTATCTCGTTTGGGACAGCTGGTTGTTATTCTTGGTTACACCCTCTGCTTCAGGACCGGCACCAACATGTGCTTCTCAACGGAAGCTGAACCCCAGCATATTGAGACAATAGTCTAACGTGCTTTTTTTTTTTTAATCGGCAACCCTGGCTTAAGCAGACATCTTCTTTCCCTCCTCCCATCCCTGTCCCACTTTGTTCTCGTGCCTGCACACACCTTCAGCTGTTGGAGTCTGCTGAGCTGTCCTGGAGAATGAAAAGTATCCTCATTAAAAAAATAGCTATTTATTTTCTCAGCCAGCTCAGTTCTGTTTTACTACATGCCTACCGAGCCAGTTGTGCCGGTCTAGAACTTGTCACTATACATGTTATGTACTACTATTTTCATGATTTTGTTGAAATAATTTTTAAATCTCTGATTCTAAAGGCCCGTCAAGAATTAAGCATTCTTGCAAAAAAATGATCTGAATGTGAATCGTGGTCTGAACCGTAACTTTTGTGTCATTTTCCCCAGTTTTAAAATGTGACTAATACACATTCTCCTACTGCCAAATTGATAAAAACATTAGCAGTACAAAAAATGGAAAGTGCTAAATAAATGCAAAAAGCTGTTGGTTTTTTTGTTGTGAATTTTTCAGAAGGTCAGCACTTTCTGACAGAGACAAACCGCTGTTGGAGGAACTAAGGCAGGGACAACCATTATTTGCTGAAGGAGCCTCAGAAGCAAGGTTGCACTTTTAATGCAGCTACGGCATAATTGCTTTAATGGACTCTTTAAGCACTAAACCCTGATTGTCTCAAAAGAAGGCCCTGGTTTTGATTTTATTCACACTGTGGATCCACACTTAGTGGTAGATTGTTATTGACTTGAAAGCCCTACTAGCGTGAGCATCAGTAAGTCTAATTAATAGACTCAATGAAGATTCTTATGGAGGTATATTTCAGACAGGTTATTTTAGCTGAGCTGCTCGGTTTCTTGCAATGAACCCAGTACTTGTCTTCTAATGAGTCAATTCACTAATTTGATATGACAGGCTATAATTTTCTGTGTTTAGGTTTATTTGCACAGCAATTTTAAAATACTTATGTGGGGTCTTCGGAATTATGAGGATGACTTAAAAGGGCGTCTCGATTTGATGCAGCAGTCTGAGTACACACTGCGAATGCAAAACTACTGAGTTTTACGGTGAACACGGACATATATGATGCTCCTGTGAATTCTAGTGTGTCCAAATGTGAACAGATATTCCCTACGTCTTCGGTGTTACTAAAAGTAGAAGGTCTTTCTTTGGGGGTGCTGTACGCCCTGAGAGATGGCAATTTCCCCTACCGGGCAATAGGAATGTAAATATATTCTCTACATGATTGTAGAGAACACAATGCTCTGTGCTGCTCAGTGATGTCTAGTACTCTGCTGTGAGGTCAGTATTCACAGTGGCAGTCAACAGCCACTGCAGGTAGTGGCTTTTGAATAAAAGGTCATGTTTTTCAATAGCCTCATTCTGACTGAAAGCCTGAAAGCTTCTTGGAACTTCTTGATCTCTGCAGTATAAAATCAGAATTAAACGAGAAACAGAGTTTGACAGGTAGATACACAGTCTGCAAAAATCTCTTCAGGATGCCAATTCCCCCGGTTCATTTGAGACCCAGGGAGAAACCCTAGCCCAGCAGAAGTTGGTGTGAGTTTTTCATTGACTTCAACGGATTTAGGATTTGCCCTTGATATTCTAAGAATAAAATCTATGAAGTCCACCTCTCTCTAGGTGCTCTGGGAGCTTATTGTTACCGTAATGGAAGTCAGCACTCCCCCCACAGTGCTGAGTAAAAAGCGTTCCAGCTGGGTAAGAATTAGACCTTATAATTAGGGATTGTCAGACAGATGGAATCACAGTCCACCCAAAACAGGAGGTATTTATTACAGAAAACAGCTCCAATTCCATATTAGCATGTGTTGTAAAACATGAATTCCAGATTTGTTTTATTCTTTTTACGCAATTATGCCTTCCCTATCAGCAACACAGTACAGTGCAGGTGGGATTCATCTTACCTGGCTTTACACTGTCACAGCATGAGTCCACGCTGGTTACTTAGGCTGCCTTTTTCTCTACAGAGCACAATAGGCACTTTTGGAGCACAGTTCACCTGGTCTGTTTCAGATGCAGGAAGAGACTTAAATGGTACTGATAGAACTCTCAGTCTCTCTTTAGAGAGATGGCAAATCTGTAGCAGAAATCAACTCTCCGATAGGCATTTTGGCAGAGTATCTCATTCATGTCTTTACTTGTTTGGCTCCTCCTGCTTGTGCTTAAAGTCCTGCTGCTGGATACAGCCAGAGTCACCAAGTATGTCACTGTGAACAGAGATGGATGGGTGATTGGTTTGCTGATTGTTTTGGCCCAGCCTGGAACTTCATTTCCCTAAAAGAACATTCTAAAAGGATCAGTAAACTAAAATGTACAAACCCCAATAATTTGAAATTATACAAAGAATACTTTGACCCCAACTGAAGTGGTGTATATAGATTTTTAGCTAAAAGCGAACTCTCTTTTATATACACATGAAGGAATCTCAAAATAAAAAGTTCTTTCAAACATATATGTTTTGAAAGTGAAATGCTTTGGTGTTAAAAAAAGGTTTTAGACACTGTTTTTTAAAATCCAGCCCTATGTCTGCAGAGCTCGCTGGAGCTTCATTGCTGAGTATATCCAAGCAACACTCTCAAATCCACCTACCCTTCTCATCTACAGGAGGTAGGTTGTCATCAATCCAGTAGGTGTTTAGATCATATCACGACTCCCACAAAGGACAGCGGGAACTTGTAAGAAGTTTTTCATTACCATCACAGTAGTTAGGGCATTCACTGGTGACTCAGATACAAGACCCTTCAGTTACAAGTAGTCCTTTACGCATGGTATCTTCCAATGTAAAAAGCTGAAAGAGGCTCACCTTAGAAACCCCAATTTTCCAGTGCTTATGCTACAGACACATGCTTTTAAGTCAATGTTTTGAATGACACTGCGACTTTGAAAACAGCCCTCAACTTCCTAGCAGAGTGCTCTAATCACTTGGCTAGCGGCCAAACTGGAGCATGCGAGACAAGGAAGGGTATCCGTGTAACATTTCCATTGGAAAGGCAGACCTGGCCCGGCAAAGGTGCCAGACTCCTGGGGAGAGTGTACAGCTGACAGCTCTTGGCAAAAGAAGGCAGCTCCTTTCTGAGCAGCATTAAGTTTAGGCACGGTGCCTCGTCCTGGCACGCTCCACTGAGTTGCTGGGATGGCTCACGCTCAGTTCCCTTAAATAACTTTCTTCACGCATTTCCTTGTAGTGCAAAGGCTGAGTTTCCAGCTCAGGCCTGAGAACTCCAGTGCAAGACAGAGCATGCTGTGGGCTTCATCTTTCATTTCTCTCCTATCTGCGAAAGTTAGAAGAGTACTGAGACATAATTAGGCATTAAATCTATAAGAAACTATTGTAGACAATCTTGAAATAACATCTTACTCAAAGAAAGAACTTCCAACAAATTTGAAAACTTAGAAAATGATATTAAAAACACCCCTTCAAGGAGATTTGGTGAGGTCTACTTTCTGCAATTAATTCATCATGGTTTGGTTCCCAATTCATTCAACAAACAAAGCAGCTCCTAAAATACTTTCATTAATTTAATCAAAGACAGGCTATGCAAGCATATAATGATGGATGCAGCCATGTACTTTCTACTAGTTTACAATATGAAGTCATCGATATGATGAAATGGCACAAAATTATGAGGAACCATCAGTATTGTGTCTTTTTCAGTGTCATGTCTGAATTAAATTCTACAACCACCAAATAATTACATGTTTCTGCAAGAAGAATGTTCATATTTCAGTTGAATTCATGAATGACTAAAGATAAGAATGATCAACTTTGCACATACCAACAATTCCATTCTTGCCAAAGTCCATATTTGCATTTAATTATAAAATGAAAAAAAACCCCAAACCTCTGAAAAATCAGTTTTTATGAGTATTTTAGAAACATTGAGTGCAAGGACTAAAGAATGGCATAATTTTTATAATTTTCTATTTAGTTTACTCTTTCTGCAGTTCAACCGAATTTGCCTCCAATGAAGCAGTTTTGGCAAATTTTATCAATAAAACAGAAAAAAATATACAATTTCTAAACGGCATGGATATATTTATACCCTACACATGTAACTTATAGAACTACCTGTGCTTTATTAAGCCCACAAAGTGGAAATTAGACAGTAGGGGCATATACACAACACCCTTGTGCAATGGCAGTATTTCCTAAAGTCTTTGGGGCCGAGAAATAAGGTCATTGTGTCTCACTGTTTCTTGGGCCCAAAGGGAACATAAGACTCCTCATGTCTCTTACTGCTTGACAGACACAACTGTCCCAATCCTTTTGGGTCCTCAATATTCAGATGAAACTGATTCATAGGTTTTAATAAACCTATTATGTAGGTTATATGTAGAAGCTGATTTTGGAGCCTTAGCTTCCTGCCCAAGCTGATCTCTGTAGGGTGGTGAAGAGATATGTTTTCCTCCTCTGACCCCAGGCAAGGGGGCAGTTTGCAATCCATAGCACATTCACAGACTGTATCGTGACAACCTGTCTTCTCAGCTAAAAAGTCTTCTTGTTGTTGTTGTTATTTTAACTTTTTAATTTACTTCTGTTTGGTTGGAAACCAAGAGCAGTTACTGCCCTTGTTCTCACAGCAGGATTCCCAAATCCAGTGCTCTTCAAGTCCTTCTAGACAGCTCTCCCCCACCACTGCTTCCCACCTATGGACCCAGTGCCTGCAATAGATGTGTTCCCAAGAAGAGCAGAAGGATGCACAGGAGCTTCTGCAGGGCTGGGTGTGCTGTAGACCTCATACCTCAGAGAGATGGGGAAAAGAAGGGTCCAGGAGTTAGTTGGAGGAGGTAACTTTCTTCTCCAGCAAGGAAAGTGAAGGGATGAAGATCCTGCACGAAGATGAGGCAGATTGTAGAAGGTTCTGCGCATTGAGGTCAGGCAGGGAAGAGTGCACTCGTACAGTATCCCTAAACCCCACTGATTCTGTCCATTCTGCTGAGGTCTTAAACCCTCATAATCTCTGCCGATCCATTCTGGGTCTCACTCCCTAACGCTCACCTCCCCGTATAATTTGTATTACAGCAGCAAACTTGAAGTGCAGGTCAAGCCTTGATGCTGCTTTCCAGCTCTCCTGTCCTGCCCTGGTAAATTAGGAAAATACTTGGATCTAAACCAGGGAACTGAAGACACAGATTATTATTGTCACTTGAACGCTGCCTCCAGAAGCAGGAGGAGGAGGAGAGGAAAAAGTTCAGGGTCATATAATGAAAAAAGGTCATGTTTTAAAGAAGAGTAAGAAAACTATGAGGAGAAAGTAACCTATGAAGAGGTACCTCTAAAGCCATGTAGTGGCAGTACTGTCAAAATTTAACACTCTCTTAAGAAGAGTTCAAGTGGTAGTGGCTAGTACAGGTGGAGCAGGCTGTGCCACGGCTCCAACATCTCCCTCATCACAGCGAGATCTCGTTGTGGCAAAGTGGGATGTGGATGAATTCTCTGACCCTTTAGTCCTTGTTGCTCTGCTGAGTGCAGGCACAATGCCTCTTGCGTTCTCACGCTCTGTAGAAACGTCCTTACCTCTGCTAACACAGACTGGTAACAGCCACTGCATCTGCCCAGTGGAGACTCGCCGAGGTGGCTTTTTCCCGTGTGCAGCCTGCCTTTCTCTGAAAGGAAAGCTTTTCTTCACCCCACAAACCCAGTACATGACTCCGGCTTTGCTTTAGTTTCTTACACCTCGTAATTTTCATGATTTATAGCTACAGCATCCCATTGCTATTTGTGATTAGCAGCTGAGGCCCATCATAAAGGACCTAATTCAAGGACCGAGTTCCTGCTGAAAACTGGCAATGGCATAGGTCACGAATCGGGTATCATTTCTATTTGTCAGATGAAGTAACTTGTACTGTTTCCCATGCCATGTTAAAGAAACAATGTGACTGAACGTACAGAAATAATTTTGGCCTCTGTGTAGCAGGAAAACGGTCCGAGGAGCCGGCAGGGTAGACCGGGGCTGGGACGGCTCAGGTGCGGCCTGCGCTCGGCCTGGCCCCGGGCAAGGCGGGGGGATGCCGCGGTGCGGGGCGATGGCGGTTGTACCCCCGGGGGAGCGTTGTGAGGGGCATCGTTGTACCGGTGCGTGGAGCCCGCAGGGCCCGGCGTGGGGCTCCCCGCGGCGCCGGGGGGCTCCGCAGGCC